>JACXGK010003821.1:0-42393 GCA_016801125.1 Novumbra hubbsi
GTGTGATGGTGAGTGTGTGTGTGTCTGCCTGCCAGGCTGTGAGTGTGTGTGTGTGAGTGTGTGAGTGTGTGTGTGAGTGTGCGTGTGTGTGTGAGGGTGAGTGTGTGTGTGTGTCTGCCTGCCTGCCAGGCTGTGTGTGTGTGTCTGCCAGGCTGTGTGTGTGTGTCTGCCAGGCTGTGTGTGTTTGTGTGTGTTCATTTGTTCATATGGCCACATAACAAATGGAATTTGCCTTAGAATACACATAGAGGAGTTTATCAGAGAGCTGAGTCAGAGTGTACAACTAAACATACTTTCTTCTCCCTTCTTTCTCTCTCCTCTCTCTTCTCTCCCTCCCCTGTTTTTTTCTAGGTAAGAACGATGGTTCCGTAGCTGGGCGTCACTACTTCCACTGTAACCCTGGTTACGGGGTTCTGGTACGTCCAGATAGGGTGTTCCAAAGGGAACGTTCCGCCAAACGGAACCTGGAGAATCGGCGCAGCAGCGACTTTTACCACCCTGTTTTACGGGGAGAGATCACTAACAGAACCGGGGAGAACCGCGAGTCATGGAGCAGCTGAATCCTGAGGGGAGAACCCGGTCCCACCAGAACCCCTGTCCCTTATACCCGGTCCCACCAGAACCTCTGTCCCTTATACCCGGTCCAACCAGAACCCCTGTCCCTTATACCCGGTCCAACCAGAACCCCTGTCCCTTAAACCCGGTCCAACCAGAACCCCTGTCCCTTAAACCCGGTCCAACCAGAACCCCTGTCCCTTAAACCCGGTCCAACCAGAACCCCTGTCCCTTATACCCGGTACCACCAGAACCCCTGTCCCTTATACCCGGTCCAACCAGAACCCCTGTCCCTTATACCCGGTCCCACCAGAACCCTGTCCCTTTACCCTCACACCCGGTCCAACCAGAACCCCTGTCCCTTTACTTTTTCCCTTTTGTCAATAACTAGCTATGCAATACTACTGCATCTACTGTCCAGTCCAGAACCTCTCTGGCTGCAGTTGTAGTTCCCTGATTTGTGCTCTCCTGGTTCAGACAGAACCGACCCTGTCTCACACCACAGGGGAACCGCTGTCCAACAGGCTGGTGTGTCTATTTATCCTCAGCCATGGTGGTGCCCCCTGTAGCATGGACCTGGCACTGCACCTGAAGGCTTCCACAGCTTTATGATGGAACCCACCAGGCGGCCAATGGAGACGTTTCAGGATCCAGAGTGATGACATCACTTCTCGGGTTCCTTTAGTTTCACTTCTCGGGAGAATTATTTATAAAAGAAGTCTATTCTACTACTTTGAACCCAAACCCTTCTCTTTCTGAATGGAAATCTCAATTTCTTTTGCAATGAAACTTCTATCTAAATGAAGGTATTGGTCCTTTTGTATGATATTTGAACAGTTCCTGCACCTGTTTCCCATAAGAAGTAATTTATCTGAAACTATCAGTTTTCCAAAATGTGCCTTCATATTTCATTCTGTGGTTTAATTTCATGCACATTTCTCCCTTTGTTGATCTCTGATGATTCTGTCTTGTGTCATTTTGTGAGCTGATCTGGGAATGCATAGACGTGTGTGGGTGTGTTTTCCAGCTGGTCTGAAAGGCAAGGCACTGGTTTGTTTTATATTGTAAAATGTCAGATTAAGGATGGTTCAACTATTAGGACAAACCCCGTGAGAACTACTGGATAATAGTTATTTTCAGTCTTTTCAATGTCTGTTCCACTGGAAGGAGGTTCTGCGTAGTCGAGGTTAGGGTCTGTCTGTGATGATGTTAGCACAATGGTCTAGGATTTTGGAACGGTTTGAGTAAGTGGTATGTCTGGTCTAGCCTGTTCTAATGTGGTCTGGTTTAGTCTGATCTATCCTGGTCCGATATAGCCTGGTCTGGTCTAGCCTGTTCTAATGTGGTCTGGTTTAGTCTGATCTATCCTGGTCCGATATAGCCTGGTCTGGTCTAGTGGGATTGCATGTGTTTTCTTAACCCTGTGGTAATGTGTGGAGCGGAAGTTTTGGATCTGGTATGTTTTTATGCTGGTTGATAATTTGTGTTTGGGGAGACATATCTTAGGGTTAACCCTTTGTTCACCAGTTTGTTCTAAATATTGACAGTGATTTGTGAAGATGGTCATAAGAAATGAGAAACGGATGCGAGAGGTTTTTACAGTTTCAGATGTTTTAGACCCGTTCAGTTTGAACTCACATTCCAGGATGAAGGATGTGGAACAGAAGACAAACACTGAAATTCAATTGAAAAAACAGTAGATCCCTGAATTTATTTTGAGATTAATTAAATTTTAGTTTTTAGACATTCCATTTTTATTAGAAAATAAAAGTTGATTTTTATTTTTTTGGGTTATTTAATTTCAAATTAACACTGTAGAGGCCCACATGTTCAGGAGCCAATTCTGAAGATGTTGTGATGTGATGCAGAATGTTTCATCAAGTATGGATCTTATTCTCAAAATATACAGAATCTCAAAGATATACTCTTTACCTCAACATCATAACATTCTATGATTTAAAGCCTATCAGGATTTAAGCCTGAATTTGCCTTGTTTGGCCTCTATTTTAATGGTTATATAGAATATAGACATGTTATACAGTATGCCTTAATCATGTGGAATAGAAGCCTTTGACATTTGACTGGAAAAAAGTTGTTGATTGCACAAGTGATTCTATGAGATGGTGCTGCTATAGCCAATGGAATGTGTCAATTGATCTGATTATTGATACTGTAATCATTACTGGGATTTAATTTTCTCTATCGTCTTTATGTTGCCTTTTGTATGGCACTGGAAATGGCAGACAGTACGGGAAAGATTTGTATGGCCTGGTGACGGGCCTGTTATGGTCTACAGTGGAGGGGACAGGCACAGACATTCAAGTATATGGGATCTGATTAGTTGTTTTTAAAAATCATTTTCTGCACATTTTTTCCCCAGTAATGCATCCTGGCTTTATTATTATTTTTTTTAAATATGTTTTTTTAAATCTTACTATTAGATTATTATTTCTTTGTATTATCAAATGCCTGGTTTAATTGCTTTTTTTCCTCCATATTATCCAAGTGTAATTCCAAATTAATTCCAACATTAAACTATGTCTACTTGTTTTAAAACATTATAAAAGCAAATTAAAATAACTCTAAATATTTGAACCCAGGTCTGGTTGACCCAGGGAGATCATTTATTATTGTATTATTCAACAACTTCACAAGTCTTTGGTAATCTTAACATTGCTGATGGAGTTGCATGGCGGTTTCTGAAGTGTGTCATTGTGGTTGTGTTTGTCAAGCCTTTGCCAAGGTTTAACGGAATAGAATTGTGTGTGTGTGTGTAAGATGAATGTGGCAATAATAGAACGTAATTGTGTGTGATGAAGAGCGTGAGAGAAGGTGCTGTATGGAATGGATTTGGCCGTGTTTTTGTCGCCTCTAGGCTTTTTTACGCAGAGACCGATGCATGTTCGAGATCTATTCAGGCTTATTATCTGTTTATTTACGTGCCTCCTTATACTTTAAGGACGTCAGATGCGCAAAGGTAGCAGTGGTTCAGACATTATTAGGTTGCTAATTTGTAAACGTTCGTTAGAACAAGACGCTCCATTTTTCCACCTCACTGATGGAGTTAACAGGGTTAGGGGCTGTTGGATCATTAATATCAACTAACACAGTATATTAATGGGATGTTCAGGATGAAGCCCTGTTCACCATAGCCTACCCATGTCATGAGGAGTAATGACCAAATAACCCTGTTTGTGTCGTGAGGAGTAATGACCGAATAACTCTATATCATATGAGGAGTAATGACTGAATAACCCTATATCATATGAAAACCTGTTGTATTGTCTACACATCTATAATACATCTATAATGGGTAAAGCCATTGGAAGGGCAGTAGGGATGTGACATCTAAAAACAAATCCCTTCATTTCTAAATGTTATTGTTTTTTAAGTTATTTTATGGTGATCTTGTAAGAAAATTTGTTCAAATCACTTGTTTTCATCACATGGCTTTTTTGCTGGTGTCATTTTAACATGGTATACCATCCTCCTATGTCTGAAACGGTTCAATGTTGTCAAGGAGGGTGGTCATGTGTGTTGCTAAGCAGATGACCGTTAAATCTGGGTGGAGCTCTGTGAACTTACAGTAGGAAGAGGGACTGTTAGCAACAGCTCGCTAGGCGTGGGTTTCATAACCCTAATCCTAGCTGTTATGAAAACCTCTCGTGACTAGACAGAGACAACTATTGTGACATGTACATCATATCACTGTTTTACCAAGGAAAGACATAATCTTCTTTGAATTCTTGAATTTGAAAGATCAGGACAGCATATTTTCAAACATACTCATTATTTATTATTATTTGTCCTTAAAACCTGTAATTGTAATTGCTATAGTTTGAACTTCCAGGTGTTACAATGGCTCCTGATCTTTACAGGCTCACAACCCCATTTATGTTTTATTAAGTTGAATCTGTTTCATCCCAATTAATGCATATTGTGTTTTAATAACACAGACCTTTTGGGTTTAACCTCCCACCATTAAAGCCTGTCAACTGCAGGACTGTTCCTTTACACTGCTGCTTGTCCATCAGGGGACCACATCCGATACACTGCCACTAAGACACCTGGCCAAGTGGACTTCATGTTGGTAGAGGATTCTAATAGGAAACCTTTCCCCAGCATAGACATTGTCTTTAGTGGAGCCTCTCCACATCAACCTCTAACTGACCGCATTCCATTTCCGACTGAGATTATTTCTCTCCAGTGTTAAGAAATCAACACTAAAGCAGCAAGTGCTAGAGGAGGAATGAAGGACAGAAAAAGAATTGGAATGGATCCTCTGACTGTTTAACTGGTCGTTTCCAATGGCAGCCTGCACTTTTCTCTAAGCCTTGAATCTGTTTTCAGCGCATAGAACATATGACATTACGTATAACATGGACTTAGAGAAACAAATGTCACTTGATCATCAATCTAAATCTCTTTCCATTTGGATAGTCCCACCTTGCAAACTGATCATTTGTTGATGTGAAATTCTGTTTTCTGACTTAACGGACTGAGCAGGACATCACCCCTCTTCCTGAAATGACCTTCTGCACATCTGAACCTCCTTGTGATTTTGATTGGTGGTGATGTCTGGCACAGGTTGAGGTCACTAAGAACCGCATGTTAATATTCAATTGGCTGATTATGTGAAACTAAGGTTCCACGTGTGTTAATGAGGCTGTGGTTCACCTTTAAGTCTATATAAAACAGACAGTTGGATTTCATTTTAGCTCCAAACTCATCTCAAGTCTTTGGTGCGATGTTGAACACGGCTGATTTGTGACAAGCTCTGGTTTGTGCATCCTGGAGATTTGTGTTAACCATTATCATAATGATCATTAACAACTGTCATCAATCCTTTGCATTTGTGTTGACTTTGTGCTGTGGTTTGTCATGTGTATTACGAAGTGTCTGTGTGTGCGTGCATTTTATGACTTAAAAATCTAAGCACAAGGTTGTTTTTTAATTAATTTAATTGGTCCATGTAATTCTATGCTGAAATCCAAAGAATAATCATGTATTATAATGCATTTATAATTTTATTTTTTATCATCTGGACAATAACCTCCCTGTAAAGGAATTAATAAAAAAATGAATTGATTTACACAGATTTTTATTCTCTGGTAGTTTTTTTAGGCTGTAATTGAGAATCGTTTTCCCGAGAAGTTGGGATGCTTTGTAAAATATAAATAAAACCAGAATGAAATTATGTGCAAATTTTAACCCAATATTCAGTAATCAGGAAATGGTACAAAGACAAAAGATTTTGTTTGATTTGATGCCAGCAACACATTTCAAAATAGCTGGGACAGAGGCAATTATAAAAACATTATATGGTGAAATATCACCAACTAGGTCAATTTGCAACAGGTCAAAATAATGATTGGGTATTAAAACATCCTTCCAGGGAGGATGCGTCTGTCAAGATAAAGATGAGGGGTTTGTGAACGCCAATGTTGGCAAGTAGGGCAACAATTTAAGAATAAAATGTCTTACTGTAAAATTGTCTCATCATCTATGGTACATAATGTCACAAAGATTCAGAGAATCCAGAGAAATCTCTGTACACAAGGGACAAGGGACACGACCAATATTAGACGGCTGTGATCTTTGGGCCCTCAGGCAGCACTGCATTAAAACCAAACTCGGTTCTGTAGTGAACATCACTGCATTAAGTCAGGGAACCTTCCAAAAACCATTGTCTTGAACACAGTACGTCTGTGCATCCACAGATGTGGGTTAAAACTCCACCATGCAAAGAAGAAACCAGAAACAAAAAAGGTCCAGAATTGCTGCGGCCTTCTCTGGACCCAAGCTTAATTAAGAAGAAAACTTCAACAACAAAGAAAATCTAATTTTGAAATTATATTTGGGAATCATGGACCCTGCGTCCTCCAGACTAAAGAGGGACAATCTGTCTTATCAGCGCAAAGTTTAAAAGCCAGCATCCTTTATGGTATGGGGGTGCATTAGTGCACTTGGCATGAGTGACTTGCACATCTCTGAAGGCACCATTAATGCTGAACAATATATACAGGTTTTGGAGCAACATATGCTGCCATCCAGACATCTTTTTCAGGGAAGTCCTTTCTTATTTTAGCAAGACAATGCCTAAAATTTTTTTGCACGTATTACAACAGCATGGCTGTTTTCTTAAGCAGTGCATATGACTAGGTGTTTAACAAAACAGGCTGACACTAATCATTATTTTAATTCTTTATTTGTTACAATACTAAAATAAACACAAGTAAAAAAACGAAAAAGGGTTTTCAAACAAATTTAAATGTATCAAAGGCATATTGTGTTCTACGTTATTACAGAACAGTCTACTGTCCAAAAAAGGCACTAAATTCTGAAATAGGAGATAAAAGGACAAATGTTTGAACTATTTCAATCTGATTTCTTCATTTAAATTTCTAGAATATTTGTTATATTTCATGTATTCACATATATGTAAGAAAGAGGACTGGGAATAGACATTCTCTTGGAATACCAGTCTTCAACAAATACAACCTTATTGACTGGTACTGTATACTAAACCAATGTGATTATGGAAAGTACATGTCTTTGCATTATTTTGACATGTACATTTGAATTGCCTTTAACTATTGACAGATTAATTTAACACACTTATTATTTGTCCAGAAATGCAATTTCTTTATGTGATTCTTATTCTACAAATATAGTTTTTCTCATCAAATGGCTAAAAAGGGTGCAAGTTATTACCTTTTAATAGCCAGATCCAAAAGGATCAAGGAAAGCATCAGCACAGACATTTGGGTTGGGCCAAAGACACCCAATGGTGATGCACAAATGGCTGAAGATGGCATTAATAAGATCTTTAGAGAATATAAAATTCCCCTGAAACTTGAAGGAAGAAGCGTTGCCTTTAAATGACTGAACATAACTGAGCAATAAAAAACAGAAGGCATATTGTGCATATTTCAAAATGAAAAAATAAATCAAAGCATTTAATGAATCAAAAAGATTCATCTAATACTATCATACTACACATATTACAGATGAACCAACAAACTGAAAATATTTATTTTCACCTCATGTTTTTAGAATTTCTTTTTGTAAGATACATATTTAATACAGAACAAAGCACTAGGTTAGTGGCTATCTGAACCTCCGAATCCAAAGCTTGGAAGCCTCCTCCCTTAATACACACATAATGACTTAGAGGGCCAGTTCACAACAACTTTAGGCTAATCTCTGAATATTGAATATTGCCACATTTGACAAAACCACATTTGAGTCTGGTCAACGAACATTTTAAGGTGAACTACCCCTTTAAGTTCAACTGAGATATTCCTTTATGTAACTTAATCACATTAAAAGCAGCAACCTGGGAGTTGAGGGGAACCCTTTTAGGGAAGGTCTTTTTATTTTTATCAAGCCATAGAGAATGATAGAGCATCTTTACTAGCGATGAACAAAAATATACACAACATGGCTGTTTTGACCATTGCTGTATAGACCAGGACTATTTAGATTAGGATAATTTAGACCAGGGCTGTATAGACCAGACAATTTAGACCAGGGTTGTTTAGACCAGGGCTGTTTAGGCCAGGACAATTTAGGCCAGGGTTGTTTAGGCCAGGACAATTTAGACCAGGGCGGTGTAGACCAGGAGAATTTAGACCAGGGCTATGTAGACCAGGGTTGTTTAGACCAGGACAATTTTAACCAGGGTTGTTTAGATCAGGGATGTTTAGGCCAGGACAATTTAAACCAGGGTTGTTTAGATCAGAGCTATTTAGATCACGGCTGCTTAATTCCTGGAGGATGAAAACTCTACTCAACCTGTCAGGGACCCCAGGTGAACACCATTAACAGCCCTGGTTTAAAGTACTGATGAGCCCTGGTGTAGAGTACTGATGAGCCCTGGTGTAGAGTACTGATGAGCCCTGGTGTAGAGTACTGTATCCTCACCAGACATGTCCCCCAACAGTCTTAGCCTCTGTCCACAGGCTTCCTGTCCACTTCAGGATTGTTTTTTTTATATTTTTTTGCTTCCTTTAAGTTTTTAAATGGGTTGGCACCCCCTTATTTGGCTGAACTTTTACACCACCATAACCAAGTTAGAGCTCTGAGGTCGACCAACCAGATGATCTTGGATGTCCCAAGATCCAGGCACAAAAATAGAGACCAAGCCTTAGGGTGGATACTCCCATCCTCTGGAACAGTTTACTTCTTCACATCCGAGCTGCACAGACACTACACAATGTTAAGTCGCTGATAAAGACACACCTTTCTGCTTTGGCTTTTAATCCTAGCTGATCTTGACGTCTGATTTCCTTTACTGTGCAGCATTTTGGTTTCTTTTTCTTCTGCTATATTTGTTACAAACTTTGGATTTGTTTATCTAGGCATTTGATATTTGATCCTGTTCAGCACTTTGGTCCACCATGGTTGTTATAAATAAACTTGACATTGACATTAACATTTGTGATGATCTGGATTGACGTGTCCAAAAGCATGAAGAGTACACTCATTGAATAGGCCACAGCCTGACCACCTTTGTGTAGAAAATGCACTGCACAAGCTAAATGGTAAATGTCACAACCGATACGGACCCAGGCTGTTACCCAGGCATGTGAATTCATAGATTAGGAACGAATTATTTGAAATGACTGGATTCCTTTAATGAACTGTAATTTAGTAAACGTTACTTTTATATTTTTGTTTAGTGTTTCCTATGGTGAATATTACCACAGAGTTAGGGACAATAAAGCAACACCCATTTTTAAGTTATACATTTTCTTTTCAATTGTCTGTATATCTGACATACTGTCTACATTAAATTGCAGTATGGCACAGCCCATGATAAAATTACCTTCAGGACACTAGAGACCTCTATCATTATCTATGGTTGAAACGCCAAACAAGTCTTTACCCTTGACCCCTTATCTTTAAACCCCTGTTAGCCAGCGGATCAGTTTCTCTTCCTCTTATTGCCTGCATGGTCTGTCAATCATTCAGGACAACCAATAAGCTACGAGGGTAGGAAACCAAAGCACCATGGTAACTAACTCCCATAAAGTGACATTTTTAAAAGAGAAAATACAATCTAAAAGCATCTTAGATAACAGCTTGTGTTTGGAACACGTCATGGCATATAAAGCATAATATATAAAGGATAGAAAAAGATGATTTTGCATTAGATAGGGACATTTGTAATGTGCCTCAGATTTTTTTAACCTTAGTTACTGTCATCTCAACTGGGAAACAAGATTATAACACCTCAGTCGGGCCTGAGGAGAATTTCAGAACTTTATTTCTGATTGTTCCTCACCCTGAATGTAGTCCACAGGTCATTATTCAGTCTTATTCACAAGGGATAGGATTAGTCAAACCCAAACCCTAACCACCCTGAATGTAGTCCACAGGTCATGGTTCAGTCTTCTTCACAAGTGATAGGATTAGTCAAACCCTAACCACCCTGATGTAGTCCACAGGTCATGGTTCAGTCTTCTTCACAAGCGATAGGATTAGTCAAACCCTAACCCTAACCACCCTGAATGTAGTCCACAGGTCATGGTTTAGTCTTATTCACAAGGGATAGGATTGGTCAAACCCTAACCACCCTGAATGTAGTCCACAGGTCATGGTTCAGTCTTATTCACAAGGGATAGGATTAGTCAAACCTAACCACCCTGAATGTAGTCCACAATTCATGGTTCAGTCTTCTTCACAAGGCCAAAACAACTTTAAAAAACTAAAAGTACTGAAAGTAAAGGAGTCAGAATTCAAACCATGTAGGGCCTTAAATCATCTCCATATATGGTTTGTTGTTATTTGAATGGGATTTATCCAATAATAACAAGTTCACACAACTTATTAATAACATGCTCACGCACCTTAATAATAACACGCTCACGCACCTTAATAATAACACGCTCACGCACCTTATTAATAACACGCTCACGCACCTTAATAATAACGATACAGAAAGACAGACAGAAACTGACAGACAGGGATAAACAGACAGAGAGGTACAGACAAACCAAGAAACAAAGAAGGGTGGACAAACAGGGAGACAGACAAGGAAAGATAGACAGGGACAGACATGAAGGGGCAGACAGACACAGCGTTGAGAAGGAGCCGTGAGGAACACGGAGGAGAGTATCCACCATAGAAAACAGAGATGGAGGGAAGATGTCTGTGTGAGGTAGAAGGACTGAGGGCGATAGACTCAGACGCACCAGGATCTCAGGGAGAAGGAACTAATCAGAAAGCCCGGACAAGGGTCATCCATGCTTGTTGTGAGGTATTTGGGTTTCCTGTATCTATCCACACACTGGCTTTTCCTTCTCCCCCTCCCTGTCACCCCCCTCATGCTCAGGCTTCCTTTCCCTTAATCATTGTCCAGGACCTCTGTCTTGATGTCACTTCCTGTACCGTCTAGGGCCAATTCCCCCCCCGCCTGCGTGGCCAGGGCCAGGATGCTGTGGTTGACGGCTGCCATCTCCACAGCCAGAGCGATGGGGTCCTGGTGCTCCAACGCATTGCTGTTATTGGTAGAGGAGTCATCCTGGAGGGAGGGGGGAGACCAGGACACACCTGTCAGTCTGGAACCTTCTGTCCCCACCACTTGGGCATGAACTGCCCCCGATAGCAAGGAGCGGCCAATCAGAGAGCTGGCCCTCTGGGCAGCAAAGCCCCCCCTGCCCAAACCAGGCCAAGCCGCCAGCCAGCCAGGGAGCAGGGTGGGCACCTGCAACCGCAAGAGGGGGTCAGGGGTCACATTAGCACGAGGGGGTCAGGGGTCACATTAACAAAAGGGGGGTCAGGGCTCACATTAGCAAGAGGGGGTCAGGGGTCACATTAACAAGAGGGGGGTCAGGGGTCACATTAGCAAGAGGGGGTCAGGGGTCACATTAGCAAGAGGTGGTCAGGGGTCACATTAACAAGAGGGGGTTAACACATCTACAGGTTTTAGTCCTTTAAAGCAACAGACTTTTACTAAGCCAAAACACAAGCCACATTATATTGGCCCATTTTATTACACTCATGGTTGGGGAAAGACAGGTAGGAAGACGTGCATAGGAAAATACATGGATAAGTTAAGACATGGATTAGTAAAGACAAGGAAAGGAAGACATGGATAGGTTAAGACATGGATAGGTAAAGACAAGGAAAGGAAGACATGGATAGGTAAAGACATGGATAGGTTAAGACATGGATAGGTTAAGACATGGATAGGTAAAGACATGGATAGGTTAAGACATGGATTAGTAAAGACAAAGATAGGAAAAGACATGGATAGGGAAAGACATGGATAGGAAAATACATGGATAGGTTAAGACATGGATAGGTAAAGACATGGATAGGTTAAGACATGGATAGGTAAAGACATGGATAGGTTAAGACATGGATAGGAAATGACATGGATAGGTAAAGACATGGATAGGTGAAGACATGGATAGGGAAAGACATGGATTAGTAAAGACATGGCTAGGAAAAGACATGGATCGGAAACATTTTCTGTGTTGCTTTTCACTGACTGATTCAGACTATTGAGATGCCCTGTTGTTGGGAAATGGAGACCAGCTGGTTACCAAGGTCACAGGGATAAAATATCACCCAGAATGCAGTTCAACAGCTGTTCTCCCAGAGGTTACCGACCTGGGTAGGAGATGACAGGTCTATTCGGCTGAGACCAAAAGGCCTGGTCACAGCTCTCTTCTCAAACAGAGGGACGTCACAGCCCTAAAGAAAAACACTGTTAAACCACCCCTACAAACATACAATGGTCTAGGCCACGAGATACAGTGGGGAGAACAGGTATTTGATACTGACGATTTTGCAAGTTTTCCTACTTACAAAGCATGTCTGTAATTTTTTTGAGTAATTAATTTGCATTTTATTGCATGACATAAGTATTTGATCACCTACCAACCAGTAAAAATTCCTGCTCTCACAGACCTGTTTTCTTTAAGAAGCCCTCCTGTTTTCCACTTATTGCCTGTATTAACTGCACCTGTTTGAACACGTTACCTGTAGAAAAGACACCTGTCCACACACTCAATCAAACCAACCCCAACCTCTCCACAATGGCCAAGACTAGAGAGCTGTGTAAGGACATCAGGGATTAAATTGTAGACCTGCACAAGGCTGGGATGGGATACAGGACAACAGGCAAGCAGCTTGGTGAGAAGGCAACAACTGTTGGTGCAATTATTAGGAAATGGAAGTAGTTCAAGATCACTCACCCTCGGTCTGGGTCTCCATGCAAGATCTCACCTCGTGGGGCATCAATGATCATGAGGAAGGTGAGGGATCAGCCTAGAACTACACGGCAGGACCTGGTCAATGACCTGAAGAGAGCTGGGATCACAGTCTGAAAGAATACCATTAGTAACACACTACGCCGTCATGAATTAAAATCCTGCAGCGCATGCAAGGTCCCCCTGCTCAAGCCAGCACATGTCCAGGCCCGTCTGAAATTTGCCAATGAGATGATCTGGATGATCCAGAGAAGGAATGGGAGAAAGTCATGTGGTTTGATGAGACAAAAATAGAGCTTTTTGGTCTAAATTCCATTCGCCGTGTTTGGAGGAAGAAGAAGGATGAGTACAACGCCAAGAACACAACCGTGAAGCATGGAGGTGGAAACATCATTCTTTGGGGATGCTTTTCTGCAAGGGGGACAGGACGACTGCACCGCATTGAGGGGAAGATGGATGGGGCCATGTATCGCGAGATCTTGGCCAACAACCTCCTTCCCTCAGTAAGAGCATTGAAGATGGGTCGTGGCTGGGTCTTCCAGCATGACAACGACCCGAAACACACAGCCAGGGCAACTAAGGAGTGGCTCTGTAAGAAGCATCTAAAGGTCCTGGAGTGGCCTAGCCAGTCTCCAGACCTGCACCCAATAGAAAATCTTTGGAGGGAGCTGAAAGTCCGCAATGCCCAGCGACAGCCCCGAAACCTGAAGGATCTGGAGAAGGTCTGTATGGAGGAGTGGGCCAAAATCCCTGCTGCAGTGTGTGCAAACCTGGTTTCTGTGTGCAAACCTTAGATTCTGTCTCTCACAGTTGAAGTGTACCTATGATAAAAATTACAGACCTCTACATGCTTTGTAAGTAGGAAAACATGCAAAGTCGGCAGTGTATCAAGTACTTGTTCTCCCCACTGTATATGGGGTTATCCATGTTATTTATCATAGGCCCACCCCTACCAACATACAATGGTCTAGGCCGTCTATACGGTGGTTAGGGTTAGTGGTTACCTGATCAGTGAGGTCATTCCCATCAATCTCATCACTGTTAGAGTGTCCTCCAGGACTCTGGACATCAATCCCATGGCTCTCCAGGATTGCTGCTTCTTCGGAAAAAACAGAACTGGCCATAACATATCTGAGCTCTACACACAAACAAACACACCCCAAGGGGTTAAAGACTGGCCATAACATATCTGAGCTCTACACACAAACGGACACACCCCAAGGAGTTAAAGACTTGCCATAACACTTCTGAGCTATACACACAAACCCCAAGGGGGCGAAAACGTTACCTATGTTGGCTCTTCTCTTGATCTCCTTGCGGCGGTTGGCAAACCAATTGTAGACCTTCAGAGATGTCACTCTTTCCAGATCTGACAGCTTCTTCCCTACACACACACCCATCCACACACCACATTAAGGGTTCATGTGACCTTAGTGGAATGTTGCTGTCCTCTGCGTCCGGGTGATTCTCACCAGGTCTCTGGATGACTGAGTTACAAGCGTTGGCAATCTCCTCTCTCTTGGCTTCATCAGGATATTGGTTCTCATTGAAGTAACTGGAAAACAAAACATTATTTGAAAGGTAACATTCTCTGTCCTCCTGGTTTCCATTCATAAACCGCTGACCCTGATCACATCCTTACTGAGAACTTCACTTATGAGGGCAGAATGTACAACATGTTGCTGCCATACAATTACTGGTGACCATATAATAATTTGATATTAGAGGGGAGAATATCCTACAGTAATTTACAATTGACAGTTCTATTATGCATTCATCTACATACAGGGAGATAAAACGGATATCTGGTTGCAGTTAAAGGTTTGGAGGAGGCTTGAAGTGGTGATCATATTATTTATCTATATGGGACAGGTGGACAGCAACCAATGGAAAAACACTGTTCAGGTTGTTTTGGTCTGGACTGATCTGTGTCTCTGGCCAGAACATTTCTCTGCTTGAGCTCTCCTTGAGGTGAAATATTGGCTCTAATGTTGTGGAGCTCCTGCAACTAAAATACAGCCACTTATTTCAGTCAGTTAAGTGAATTAGTGCCTTCCCTCCCCCTTACACCTCCTTCCCTCACCCATACTCTCCCTCCCTCCCCTCACCCTTACTCCCCTCACCCTCACCTCTCCATCACAGACAGACATTCTTTCCTCCAGGTAAAGCGACTGCCTCTCCGCAGACGGAAGCTCCCAGGGGTGGAGCTTATTGGAGGCGGGGTCTGTTGCCACTCAACTACGTCCTCCAGAGTCACAGGAGCAGGCCGCATCGTCAAAGTGGCACCTGGAGACACAACCACCGTGTAACCATGGAGAAAGCCACTGTAACCATGGAGACAACAACCACATAACTAAGGAGACGCAACCATGGGTGAAACATTCTGAAGTCATTGTTTATTTAATTTATGATGATCCGGCACCTTATTTAGAAAGATTTAGCAGAGACTTTAGTATGGTGACTTGGTGAGAACTGTCAAAGTGGAACCTGGTCACACTAAGCTGTGTCTGCAGCCTTATTTATAGTAGTGTCTGAGTACACTTTTATACACTTTTATTCTAAAAGGCTATTTTTGGCATAGAGAAGGGGGGGTTGTTTACAGTTAAAGGAAAATAATTTTGTGAGTGGGAATAATGTTTGATGTGCCTCCAAAGATGCTAAAATATCTAAATCGGTGCAGAAATATGGAATCTATTATGTAATGGGTTTTGGCATTTCTAACTCCACAGCAACAGAGCATTTACCTAATGAGTTCCCTGCGAGTACTTGGCCATTCCACAGGAGGTACATGAAAACTCATGACACCACAGGCTTAATAGTAAAATGACCATGAGTGGTTACGTCAGGGGTGCTCTAAGCAGAGCAATATTCTGTTGGTGGAACCGTCACTCAAAATGGTTAAGAACCACCAACATAATAGACTATTAACGCTAATTGGGACACACACCTCTCTCTCTCTGGTGATGAATGGTATAGCTATAGACAGAAAGGAAATGGGACTTTAGTCAGTGGGCTTTGCTTCACATATTTCAAGACAACCATCCTCCTGTACTTCCTAGAACTTGATCCAATGTAACTCACTTTGAACTATGAATGTAATAATACTCTGTACACTTGATCAAAAAGGCAACACAGACCATCAGATCAAATGTGGACATGGAGTTTCTAATTGCTGCTGGCTTTGATTGGAATTGGAGTCCTGGAGAACCAAAGGTATGAATCAGTCAAGGTCTATGTAGAGCTGCCAGTGTTCAGCTGAGCTGGAGGCGCGGATATGGTTGTCCCTGATGAACGTCATTCTGCTCACAGTGCTATGCCAACACTGTCCACCAGGGCACGCCACTACACCCTCCCCTCCACACAGACAGAGAGGCCAGTGTGATTTTACAAGTTTGCTTTTTATTAAAAATCATTTTATATCATTGTAATATACAGTCAGACACCATTACTCATTAAGGCCAAGGTATAGTCATTAGCATAATGTCTAAATTAGGATTCCTACAGCGCATAAAGCACATTACATTTTTACTCAATTGTTGCAGCGATGTTGCAACACCACAACTAATACTGCTCAAACACTTGCCATTAATGAGCATTTGAATATTCATTGCTGTCATAGCTTATTGGCTGCTGCCCCCAGAGGGCAGGGAAGAACACAGGAAATGGGATGTGATATTTGACACAGTATGGAGTCACAGACACAAAATGGACTGGAAAGAAACAGCCTGGGGATTTGAGTGGGACAAATACTGACATTCTGAGGGAGGGTCTTGAATACCGCGGATGGGCCTGGTAGTGTATGACACCAAGAGGCACAGGGGCAAGGTATTGACTTAGATTTGGCATCACGGCCCTCCTAAAACAGGACACAGACTGGGCCACAAAAACAATTCACAACACATGGATTTGGAAGAATCAAAATGTTATAGCCCTACAATGACAGAAAACTAGGACTAGAAAATGAATAACACCTTCTGCCCTCTGAAAGAGATAGAGAGCAAGAAAGAAAGGAGAGAGAGAGAGAGAGAGACTGAAATACAGAGAGAGACAATGACATAAAGAGAGAGACAGCCCTCTAGTAGTGTATGGAACGGGTGGAACAGCTAAAGAGTGACTGGACAGAGGGGAGTAGACTGGTGGGGTTGGGGGGACTGAGGATGGGGTCTGCGGGGGTGTTGATTAGGTGGGGGGCATGGTGCGACTGTACAGGGGGCTGGGCATGGGGGGGGCATGAGGGGGCATTACCAGGGGTGGTCTTCTCCAGCTGGTACCAGCGATAGAAAGTCCTTTTCTTCTGTTCACTCAGGTCTGATCCCTGCTGCAACAGCCAGTGGGAGATACGGCTCTGACTGATGCCTGAAGGGGTTGGCAGTCATTAACACCAGTCATTAACACCAGTCATTAACACCAGTCATTAACACAAACCCTAACACCATTCATTAACACCATTCATTAACACCAACCCCAACAGCATTCATTAACACTAACCCCAACACCATTCATTAACCCCAACTCTAACAGCATTCATTAACAGCATTCATTAACACCTACCCCAACACCAGTCATTAACCCCAACTCTAACAGCATTCATTAACACCATTCATTAACACCAGTCATTAACACCAGTCATTAACACAAACCCTAACACCATTCATTAACCCCAACTCTAACAGCATTCATTAACCCCAACCCCAACACCATTCATTAACCCCAACCCTAACAGCATTCATTAACACCATTCATTAACCCCAACCCTAACAGCATTCATTAAGCCCAACCCTAACACCATTCATTAACCCTAACCCCAACACCATTCATTAACCCCAACCCTAACAGCATTCATTAACACCATTCATTAACCCCATTCAATAATCCCAACAGCATTCATTAACAGCATTCATTAACACCATTCATTAACCCCAGCCCTAACAGCATTCAATAACCCTAACCCTAACACCAGTCATTAACCCCAACCCTAACAGGATTCATTAACCCCATTCAATAACCCTAACAGCATTCATTAACCCCATTCAATAACCCTAACAGCATTCATTAACACCATTCATTAACCCCATTCAATAATCCCAACAGCATTCATTAACACCATTCATCAACACCATTCATTAACACCAACCCTAACAGCATTACTTAACTCCAACTCTAACAGCATTCATCAACACCATTCATTAACCCCAACCCTAACAGCATTCATTAACCCCATTCAATAACCCTAACAGCATTCATTAACACCATTCATCAACACCAACTCTAACAGCATTCATCAACACCATTCATTAACACCAACCATAACAGCATTCATTAACTCCAACCCTAACAGCATTCATTAACACCATTCATCAACACCATTCATTAACACCAACCCTAACAGCATTACTTAACTCCAACCCTAACAGCATTCATCAACACCATTCATCAACACAATTCATCAACACCATTCATTAACCCTAACACCATTTATTAACACCAGTCATTAACCCCAGTCATAAAGAAAATGAGTTAACCCTAACCCCATTTATTAACAAGTCATTAACCCTAACAGCATTCGTTAACACCATTCAATAATCCTAACAGCAATGATTAACCCCATTTATTAACACCAGCCTTAACCACATTCATTAACACCAGGCATTAACCCCATTCATTAACCCCAACCTTAACAGCTTTTCTTAACCCTAACAGCAGTCGACAACCCCATTAATACACCCCAACTCAAACATCATTCATTAACCCCATTAATTAACCCTAACCGCTTTCATTATCACAGGGGGCCATTTCTCATTCAATCCTCACTAAAACTTAAGAGCTGAACTGTCAGAAGACAGACTGACCTGTGACCTGAGCCACCACAGCCTGAGAGATACGCCTGTTCCCCAAAAACGCCTTGATCTCCTCCTTGATAATGGCACTGTCCCTTCTGAGAAAGACAGACAGGCAGTGAGAGGCAAACAGGCAGTGAGCGACAGACAGGCAGTGAGAGACAGACAGGCAGTGAGAGGCAAACAGGCAGTGAGAGGCAGACAGGCAAACAACGTGAAAGACAAACATTGCGACAGACAGTGAGACAAATTGAAAGAGAGACAGACAGTGAGAGAGAGAGACCGACAGACAGTGAGAGACCGACAGACAGTAAGAGACCGATAGACAGTGAGAGACCGACAGACAGTGAGAGACCGACAGACAGTGAGAGACCGACAGACAGTGAGAGAGACCGACAGACAGTGAGAGACCGACAGACAGTGAGAGACCGGCAGACAGTGAGAGACCGACAGACAGTGAGAGACCGACAGACAGTGAGAGACCGACAGACAGTAAGAGACCGACAGACAGTAAGAGACCGACAGACAGTGAGAGACCGACAGAGACAGACAGTGAGAGACCGACAGACAGTGAGAGACAGACAGAGACAGACAGTGAGAGACAGACAGAGACAGACAGTGAGAGACAGACAGACAGACAGTGAGAGACAGACAGAGACATTGGGAGATGAATAATAACAGAGCTGGACCGGTGGGCCAATGGAGGCCTGATTGAAAGCAGAATGGGTTTTATATGTGCAGTCACAGGAAATTGTTGTGAGAACATGGAACATACAATCTGTCCATACACAGCCTACTAATTTACATTTATATTGATTCCTTTTATGAGACACATGAGGGAGAATCAAAAGCAGTGCTGAGCTGCACTTTTCCCTGCCGCCATTTCATTTTTATTAATTTACTGCTGGATTTATAACAGCTCACTACTCCCATACACTGCAGGAGGTGACAGGAGGTACACAATGTTGAAAACATTAAGGGAGTCATACCTCATGAGTTCCTCCACTTTGTCATCCACATCCAACTCCTCCTCGCTTCCCTCTAAGCTGTATCCTCTCCCAATTACAGGGCCGCAGCCAGGGAAACGGGGTGGGGAGAGCTTTCCATTCGTCATGGCAACCAGCTCGCCGCTGCCACCAACCCCACGTCCGTTCTGAGCCGCCATAGCAACAGGGGCAGACACAACCGTTGGCGGGGGTGGTGACATATCATAGTTGTTGCTAGGTGAAGGTGACAGGCTACTCCCACCACTCCCATTTCCACGGTAACCAGTCTGTGTGGCGGTTGTTGATGTGGATGAAGAGGCTGTGACGATACTGGACAAGGAAGACAACGTTGTATTGGCATTGCTATTGGACGTGGGCCCCTGGTAGGCTGCTTCAGGCTGCGTCTGCAAACGGTGTCCAAACTTGTGTCCATGCTGGAGGTCCAGTCGCTCCAGGGTGTCCAGGGCCTGGAGGATCTCTGGTTTGGTCATTCCAGTCCTCCTCAACCGCTGGAGCAGGTCGATCTGCTCAATGGTGAAGCGAGGCTCATCTGTGTAGTGAGACATCCTGGACAGACAGGACGTAGTTTAGATGGAGACGGTGACAGTTAGAGTTGGATGGGATTGATGGACAGAGTGAGTAGTGTTGATATGAGAGGTGCTGTGATGGAGATGTGAAGTCTGTCATGTTTTGCCGTATTATTGGGCAGAACTTGACTGGACACTCAGAAACACAAACGGAAATTCCAAAAAGAACTAAGACTGAGACACACTATTGAACACTACAGAACATGAGCACTATCTTGTAATAGTACTCTGGCTGAACAGATGCAGCCCAGAAACTGATTATTCCACCAACCTCTTAGAGGGCCTTTAAAGAGAGAGAAAGGGTAGAAAAGAGTAAAACGACAGGTCATAGAGAGAGACTTACAGTGGATGGGGGAGGGTAAGGAAAAGAAAGCAGACAGAAGGTTTCACAGATATAGAGCTGACAAAACACCACAGAAATATAGAGACAGATATAAGAGAGATGGGTATGGAGAAAGAGATATGGGTGAGAGAGGAGGAGGAGGAGAGGGAAGGTAAAGGGAGAGAACTTGGAAAAAAGCCAAAAAATATTTCCATCTGAACCTCTATATTTTCTCCTTGAAGAGGGCAGGGATGAGGCAGACTAATATACAGTATAGGACATCTCTCTCTCACACACACACACACACACAAACACACACACACACACACACACAGACAGATAGACAGACAGAACCCCTCAGACACACAAACAGTACAGATAGACAGAACCCCTCAGACACACACACAGACACACACAGACAGATAGACAGAACCCCTCAGACACACAAACAGTACAGTAGAGACAGAGAGAACCCTTCAGACAGACACAGACACACAGTACTGTAGAAACAAACAGAACCCTTCCGACAGACACACACAGTACTGTAGAGATAGACAGAACCCCTCAGACACACACACAGTACTGTAGAGACAAACAGAACCCCTCAGACACACACACAGTACTGTAGAGACAAACAGAACCCCTCAGACACACACACAGTACTGTAGAGACAAACAGAACCCCTCAGACACACACACAGTACTGTAGAGACAGACAGAACCCCTCAGACACACACACAGTACTGTAGAGACAAACAGAACCCCTCAGACACACACACAGTACTGTAGAGACAGACAGAACCCCTCAGACACACACACAGTACTGTAGAGACAGACAGAACCCCTCAGACACACACACAGTACTGTAGAGACAGACAGAACCCCTCAGACACACACACAGTACTGTAGAGACAAACAGAACCCCTCAGACACACACACAGTACTGTAGAGACAGACAGAACCCCTCAGACACACACACAGTACTGTAGACAGACAGAACCCCTCAGACACACTTACACACAAGTCAAAGCCCGGATCTTAATTATATTGAGATGCTGTGGGATAATTTGAAACAGGATACAGCATGCAAGAAACCCCTCAAACGTCACACAGCTGAAAATATTCTGCATGGAGGAGTGGGAAAAACTTTCTCCCAGTCGAAGTCAGAGACTGGTAGACAGTTATAGTAAACGTCTTGAGGTTTATTAGGTCTATTAGGGCATAGGGTGTCCTAACTTATTCCTCAATAGGAAATTGCCTCTTTGTACATCTTTTGTTAAAGATATTATGTCATGGTTAAAATTATATACCTTTATCTACAGATATTGTTTGAAAGAAGATTAAATACTGATATGATTTATCTACAGAAATTGTTTCACATAACTGTAACTGTTTTATGTAGGTAAGACAAGCAACTCACGCCAGAAGCCAGACCACACCAACACACCACCACACCACCACACCACCACACCACCACACCAACACACCACCACACCACCACACCACCACACCACCAACACACCACCACACCAACACCACACCACCACCACACCACCACACCAACACACCAACACACCAACACACCAACAAGCAAAACGGTATCAACACTCAGTGAGATGGCTCTGAATCCCAAATCAAACCCTATTCAATTCAGAGTGGATTACTTTAAGCCTTTTTGCCTCTGGTTTAACGGATGTCCTGGTATAAAAGAAACAAAAAGCTTTTGGAACACATGCAGTTATATGGGCTGTTTCAATGGAAGGACACATTTACAGCCTTTTCTTTTCAAACCGTAACACCACGTTCAGCACACAGCCTTATTGACAGAGACACAATTCTCCTTCACAATATGTTTGTGTGTTTATCTAGTAAACATAGCTTTTTCATGCCCTAATGGTTGGACTCAGCCATTGAAATGAATGATGGTACTTTATGAAGGTACTCCTCTGTCATTGGTACTCCTAGGTCATGTGACAACAACACCCTGGTAGTGTTGCTCCTCCTACCTGATACATATTAATGTGAATCCCTGTAACCCTGAACATGTTACCCACACCCAAATGGATATTCATGAATATTAATGGTGGTAAGTATCAAGGGCTTGACTGGTTAAATCAGGAGTTCTGGCTAGTTGTTGGTAAGAATCAAGGTGCCATATTTGGGGAAATGCCAAGGCATCCTATAGTTAGGCTGTAACAGAACCCTCCAAGTGATCCTGAGTTAAGGTGTAAGTAACATATTAGTTACTTACACCTTCACTATTAAAATATCTATGAGATGACTACACTGTATTTGGCCTGGCAAGTGGAAACTGCAACACCAAGGAAATGATGGATCCAAGAACACAATACTTGCCTGGTCATGGATGTGCCATCATTTCAAGTCAGGCATTACTTGGGGTTAGCAGCAAGGCAGAAAGCAATGTTTTAGCCAGATGGATGGTAGACTTCCTCTGGAGATATTGTGAATACTGACTGCAAGTCTTACAACACAGTGGCTTAACAGCGGCATACAATTCATATCCAAGTAATGATCTACACATTTGGACTATATGGAACACCGGTATGCCTAACTAGGGAGACTGTGAACGCGAATGATCAAACATTGACCAACGTTGCAGCAGTTTACGGTCATCTATTCAAAAGTCAAGTGATTAGCACAATCAACGGCATGCAAGAAACGGGTTGACAAGTGAATTTTTAGCTTGAGGTTGTAGTTAAACTCAATCACACCCATTGTTAAAGTTGCCTACATTCTATAATGCTTTATGTAAAAACTACAATGTTTTATTTCAGAGAGAGGCTTTCAACCTTCTGTAGTCACTCAAATCACAATCAAATCATCACTGGAAAACCCATGCATTGTAATGCGTCCCACTCAAACACAATTTGAAGTACACATAACGGAGTAGATAACAGTAAACTAACGCCCAGCCGGTCCGTTGTGAGAACTGTCTGCAAAGTATTTGGGGAAATGAGTGGTGTTCACCTGGTTCGGCTCTAGCTAAGCTAGCCACAGCACCTGGCCGCTTATCCATTGCAAAAAAACTCCGCTTAAAATGTTCTGGATACCTAACCAGTTGTGTGGCATGGCTTTTGTGTCAAGGGATCCACAGATGTAATGTTGTTCGCTACTATCAACGCTGAGTTGCAGCTATGGTTGTTTAGAGCAACGTTAACAAGCCAGTTAGCTTGAACAGTACTGTACTGTATATGTGAACGTCATAAAGTAGGTATAACAATAAATGTCAGTTGGTAGCTAGTGAGCACTCTTTGCTACCTGTATATTGTACACTGTATACTGCAGAGCAGGCATGATGGTTCCAACGGGTTTATATAGAAGTTGACATGGTTTCACCTATAGTTAGCTTAGAAAGTTAGCTTGTTGAGTGGCATTGGGACAGTGCCAACGAGTGCGGTCGAGACTGCAGAAATACTAGCTATGCTAACCCACTAGATCGCTAGTATTGCAAGTCTTACCTTTATCTTAAATTCTAGCTTGGACCACCGTTCACCATAGCATTTAATAAACCAGAGTTCAATGTAGATCGTCCTCGAGAATAGTCCTCTTCTAGCTATATCCCCAACACGAAAAATCATCTACCGATTTTGTTCAATGCCAACCTTGCTCCCTTGCTATTTTGATTTAATTTCGTTGCGAGACTGATTTGCCTTTGTCTGACTGCCAGTGGCCATATTGACTTTAATAGTGAGTGCGACGAGGTTTCCTGGGATTCGTAGTTTTGGAAATCCCAGTTGCAGGAACGTCCCAGACACATAGGAATGATCTTGAATGCATCCTTTATAAACGCATATTTTGTGCTAGTCTATTTGATTGTTATTGACTGCCTCTTAGCGGACATGTTGAGCAATGCAATCCAATCAAAAATGTTTAGTGACCAGAAGTCCTTACAAACATCAAAGTAAAAACAATGTAGTTCCCAAAATGTCGTAGCTTTGTATTGTAATATTGATTAATATAATATACACCCCTTAATCCCCAAAAGTATTTTTGGTCGGTCCCGAAAAGGGATTTTCAGAAAAGGGGTTTATATTTTGGCCATCTGGACTTGCGTTGACACATTCTTGTCTTGGTCATGTCAACAGCAAATTACATGGTTCTAGAATAGAACAATGACTACACATTGGCAGATCTGTTGTGCACAAACCATGGAAATAAACTGCAAAATAGCCATCTGTAAAACATACTGTCCTAATGGTTTTGGAACCTTAACGTGATAAAACATAGTGATAGAAAACCGAGCAAAAACATGTAATTTTGTCACTTTCTAAATAGTGATGATCACTGTACATTTATTCGTATTGATGATATTGTAATTGTCAAAACAGAATGTTATCATTGATTTGTTCGAATAATAGAAGTCAGTTGTGAAACGTCACAACTCAGAAACGTGGACTATTAATTATTGAATTATTTTACACCATTCAGATAAAAAAAAAATTAAAGTTTCATTTATTGGATGTATAATAATGTCTGTTTATGATTGGTTTTATGATGCTATTAAATTTGTCTTTTTGTTTTATTTATAATTGTATAATTGCAAGATATTATTTAAAAAACAGTTACAGTTACAGTTTTAATTGAATTACCTGATCTATAGGATAAATACAACTATATTTATGTTATCTTCCTTGATGGAAAGACGGGATGGCCTGAAAATGGCAAATTCTGCAAAACTTTGTAAATTTGTATAATGTTTTATTTTTATATTTTATAATAGTTTATAATGTTTGAGACTGCAATGTTGAATCTCATAAAAGCATTGGTTAACAACAGGCAATTGTTTAACGGTCCTTAAAAAAATAACAATCCTTGTTATCTTCTTAATTTAGACTGTTTCAAAAACACCGAACCACGCAAACTTTATACTACTCACGCAAAAGGTAAACATTTGAAGAGAATATATTTTGAGTTTTATTAAATATAGTTCTATTTATTTAAGTAGCCTAATTTTAATAAGGTTCTCATTTTAAGTTATTTGTAGAATAATTTAGGATGAACTCGCACAATAACACATCAGAGGAGATATTGACAAACATTCAGATGTTAATTAAGCAATGTCCACATAAAAATAATCTCAATAAATGTAGATAAATATTAAAATGTTGCTTCAGAAGAACGTTTTACTACGAAATTCACGATTGAGATCGTATTGGAAAACGAAAGGCATGTGTGACTTCACGTTATGATATAGAATGTGGATACACTGATTCGTGCTTTTATGCTTAGTATACTAGAAATCAGTAATGGCAATACAATATTTAGATCAAAATCTACAACAGTGTCATTGATTATTGAACAATGATCACCATTTAGGCTGCAGATTAGCTGCAGCTATTCAATTCATCTTCGTTTCTATTTTCCTATTTTGTAATGCTAATAGGCCTTCATTAACACCTAAAATGGTGATTGGGAATGATTGCTTGTTTCTGAGTAATGTGGATCAAGATATCTGTTTACTTTCACCTGAAGAGCTTTTGCCAAACCTCGAGAATGGATGGGACAGGCGCGTCTATCTCACAACTGCCTCCAATCCCTAACTGATGCGTCACCCTTGTTGTGTATTGTCAGTACCACGCAACTCTCCTTGCCAAATCAAAGTTCACTCTTAAGTAGAATAAAATCAGAGGAACATGGGACCGTTAATTTAAGTTCGAAGGCATGGCGGAACTAAGTCTTTTGAGGTCCCTAAAAACAAAAACATTTTGTTTACTACTTTTTTCAGCATAAACTTTAAACACTTTCATAAACTTTTTCTGTTAAAGATGTGTATAAACTTTGATGTTGCTTGTGGCTAGACACATTTGAAAGTAATACAATACAAACCAAAGCTATGGGGCAAGAAGAACATTTGGCAAAAACACATTTCATTTCATTCTACTTCTTTAAAAGTATGGCTGAGATTAAACAAATTAGATTAAACAAATCTACTTATTATGCAGAAGAGAGGGGAGACGTTTTTATTCCTCCGCCATCACTTGATAACAGGTCAGACTATAAATATAACAGTTTTCTAATATATTTTTTATAAAACTGAATTGTCTGAATGTCAGTGACTGACATAACAGAAAAAAATTATGATGCACAAGATAATGGCAAAATGTCACCTGCTGTTTGCCATTATTGAAATTCTCAATTTTAATTGCTTAAATTAGGTAAAAGAAACAGGTAAATCAGGTATATTCATTAGTCTGAAACTTTAATCTCAATTGTTGAATGTGTTTTCTGTCTATATAATTTATGTTCCCCCTAATAACAGCACAGTGGCACATCTGACTGTTGGTCTGGTATTAGTTGTGTGTCTTCTGCCAGGCAGCTTGTCAATCAGTCCTTGCTGTGTGTCTGTGTATGCTGTCTAATTGTGCTTTCTGTGTGTCTGCATATGCTGTATATGTATGCTGTCTGTTTGTCTATGTATGCTGTTTGTGTGTCTGTGTATGCTGTCTGTGTATGCTGTCTGTGTATGCTGTCTATATATCTGTGTATGCTGTCTGTTTGCCTGTGTATGCTGTCTATGTGTCTGTGTATGCTGTCTGTGTGTGTGGTCTGTGTGTGCTGTCTGTGTGTCAGTGTATGCTGTCTGTGTGTCTGTGTATGCTGTCTATATATCTGTGTATGCTGTCTGTTTGCCTATGTATGCTGTCTGTTTGCCTGTGTATGCCGTCTATGTGTCTGTGTATGCTGTCTGTGTGTGTAGTCTGTGTGTGCTGTCTGTGTATGCTGTCTGTGTGTTTGTGTATGCTGTCTATGTGTATGCTGTCTATGTGTCTGTGTGTCTGTGTATGCTCTCTGTGTGTCTGTGTATGCTCTCTATGTTTCTGTGTATGCTGTCTGTGTGTCTGTGTATGCTGTCTATGTGTCTGTGTATGCTGTCTATGTGTCTGTGTATGCTGTCTGTGTGCACTTGGTCCACTAACCCTAACCCACTTGCCACCATCCAATCCCAATACACACCAGAGTCCTGGCAGGGGGCAGCTGCCTCAGCCAATAGTTTTTTTATGTGACAGAAAAAACCCAGCCCGCTCCTGCAATAGAAACACACAATCAGGTCCCTTTACAATCCACATCTAAAGCAGAGCCAACACTGGATTACTCTTCCATCCCCAGTGGGAGCTAAACTCCCAATACACACCAGTCTGTTTTTTCTGACACACACAGGGACAGACAGACTTAGGCAGGAAATGAGATACAGCACTTCCACACACTCACCCTGTTGCCCATATAGGCACATTATGTAAAGAACTAACAGACACTAATCTGGGAATGGGGTCATGGGGCATGCTCTAACTTTTCCAGAGGGTGTTAATGAGTGAGAGGAAAATATCTGTTCAGCTGTTTGTCGTCAAGTCCCATCAATTTACTACAGAACTAAAAGGCTCCAGACCCATTTTAGATTACAAAAACTGCATCATAATCTCAGACCTAATCCCAATATGAAATTTGTTTTATAAACAATGAAAATGATTGACAGGAACTATTCGTTTTTAAAAAGTTATATCTGGTATGCTACTGAATATCTACTGTATTGCAGATGTCTGAAAGGAATTATGTTGTGGTGATACATTCTTGATGTCTATTACAGAGGGATTACCTTTATAAAGAAACGTTTCTCTCTCCTAATCTATCTATATCGCATCTAATCCACCTTTGTTTCAAATGAAAAAGTCATTAAAAACTGAATGTGTTTGTTTTTCATGTACTAGGCATCTTCCCTGAAGATGTGGTGATGCTGGCGGGGGAGGGGTGGACAAGGTCCTTAAATGGTTAGTTACTTTGAAATTACTCCCTCAAGTTCCCTGATGTTAGGCACCCCTCTGTGCCAGTTGGGACGTCACCGCCAGCTACTGTATATAAATGTGGTCAGCCTCTGTCTCCTCCATAGCAAAACGCTACTGTATCTACTCTCCCTTGTTTCAGAAATGGCACATTTCCAGATTTGGCCGTTGTACGCTTGTGCGATACTGTCTCTGACGAATGGCTTGACCCAGGGGGACCTGAAAGAGGCCATGCTTCATAAACTTGGACTAAAAGAACTACCCCTGATCCATAAACGGGATTTGGAGAACTTGGTTATTCCGAACCACATCCGAAACAATTATCTGTCCTTGCTGAAACTGCAACACGAGAGGAGACGCCGCTCCCTGCCTAGTCTAGCCGGAATACTCAGGGGCGTCCCCGGGAACGCAGGTAAACAAAAATATAATTAT
This sequence comes from Novumbra hubbsi, assembly GCA_016801125.1. NCBI lineage: Eukaryota > Metazoa > Chordata > Actinopteri > Esociformes > Umbridae > Novumbra > Novumbra hubbsi. Next base: position 28,739 of record JACXGK010003821.1, read on the forward strand.
TTACTTTTAATAGACAAACGAAAAAAACATGTAAGCGAATAAGACCTATATATGCTCTGATGTTATTTACACCAATACCAAGTTTTGTTTTGGTTCGGTTTGAATTCCAAAATATGCAATGATGTCCAGTCCTCACATCCTGATGTCCTGCTTTATTCTCCATCAAAGATGTAATGGGGAAGATTCTGTACTCTGACGCCACCAGAGAGAGGTTAGTGTTCGACATGGAGGCCAAGGTCCCGGTCAACAGCGAAGTGACCCTGGCGGAGCTCAGACTGTACCAGAACTCCCCGCGCAAGTTGACTCTGGTGGGGAGGAAAAAAAACAGACCGGTTAACAACGCCCGAGTCAGTGTCTACTGGGTAGACATTCTAGAAAACGGTTCCAACCGCTCCTCGCTTGTAGATTCAAGGTCAGCACATTATTCACTGTGTTTGTATAATTATATAGTAGCCCAGTAAATAATGTATGTCAATTAATCGGTTTCCCTTTTATAACAGATTGGTTTCAATCCACGAGACCGGGTGGAAGGGCTTCGATGTGACACAGGCGGTGCATTACTGGTCGAAGGGAGGTCGGGAGGTGCCGCTGCGCCTGGAACTCCGCGTGGAGGCCGAAAGACCGGGAAGCTACGCCGCAGAAATTGCCAAAAGCGTATGCTTCACAGCGCAGGACCCATATCAGACCACGGAAAAGCCAGAGCTTCTTCTCTACACCTTGAATCTAGACGAATATAGGTATGTAACCTTAGCTATACGATACATTTCTTTTCAATAATATTGTTTGGAACATGGATTCTTTTTTAGGCTTAATTAAAGGTTCGTACATTTTCCACACTCCCTCATCTTAAAGGCATCATCTAGGCATAGCGCATTGGCCTACTAACCGGACTGTCTTATTCCTTTTCTAGTTCCCATGGCGACTGCCAGTCTAGCACACCAAATGCCATGTGCTGCAGAGAGGAACACTTTATTAATTTCCGCGAGCTAACTTGGACCCAATACTGGGTTATCGAACCTGCGGGCTACCAGGCGTTCCGATGCGTAGGAGGGTGTAAACAGCCCACGCGTCATTATGGCTACGGAGAGCGGCGGTGCGCGGCCACGGAAAGCGCGCCACTACCTATGATGTACCTGGTGAAAAAAGGAGACTACACAGAAATTGAAGTTGCTGAGTTTCCTAATATGATAGTGGAGAAATGTGAATGTACAATGGACAATGCAAGCCTATCTGTTTGAAGACGCTGAAAGGGCGCTCCATCCCCGAGTTAGAGCAGCGAATATAACCCCCAGTACTTATTTATTCAACGAAAACGATTATATCTTATGTATATTTAAAAAAAGAGAGTTATTGTTGACTTGGATATTTGTTTCCACATGTATTTAAGTAATCACTTGTTTTAGAGCACTTGAAATACCTAGCCGAGCTGGTCATGCAGAAAAGGCCTACGGGAATATTAGTTTATTGCAAATTAATTGCATATTTTTATTATAATAAATCCGTTGGCAATCCATGTGTCTTTCCATCTATTGACAAAAAGCTATACGCCATAAACCTACAAGGAAAGCTCAAGGATGTCCGTATACCCTTTTCGTTTGCGACAAAAAAAAGAAAAACATCGTTTGTGAACGAAAGTTCTCAACTTCATTCATAAACTCACCCCGTCATTGTTGCGAAGCACTGAGTTTTGAACCATTGGGGCTTCCGTGGCCTGTGGATCTGACGTTGCCAAGGAACAACAACACAGTTTCTTGGCGGTCATTCTCAACGCAAGTTCTACATTCGTGATACGCATGTAACTAATGAGTATATGAAATGAAAAGCAAACCACACCACTTCAGTGTTTTCATAAGCCTGACCGTGATGTTACTGCCGCTTAGGGAAATACTGCAGCAGTTAACGTAACCGAAAATGAGCCAGATGAGCCTGATCGTCCGGTTACCGTAACGTAAGTAAATGTTAATAACGCGTAGGCAGTCTTTCAGAATGCTCTCAATTACATGTAGATGCATACTGGATGCAATAATGAGTGTGGTGGTGATTATTGGGTGTTGCTCTGGGGCAGGTGAGCATCAATACAACATCATTACAACCATGTTGTAGGGCTGCGTTGAAATGTTTCAACTGGGTGTTGCTAGGCAACCATGCAGCGGACCTATCCCATCGGGTTAGGGTGTTTTCACCAAACAGAACAATGGTTATAAGCATTCTAAATGAATAATAACAAAACAACACAAAAACTATAGGTTTGCTGCAGCTTCACCCCTCATAAGGGATGCAAGCTGTGGCAGATAGTCAGTAATTATATGTTAAACATATTACATAATCAATTATGTGCGCAGATGTGTGTTAAACTCCTTCAGTATGTACATACCCATTCAGTACGTATGTAACAATTTACTATGTACGTAATCATGTAAATGACTCATAAGTAGAACATTAGTTTTGGCCTACTGATCATCACCCACATACTGCATCTGATCTGAATAGCCCACTAATGTCATGAATCAATTAAATCCTGTTCTATTATGGTCCATATAGTATCTTTATGAGTACATTTACGAACACGTTGTTCATTTAGAAGGTTCTGAGTATGCATCATTAATGAGCTAAAAAATACTTTAAAAAAATGAGACAAGATGGACACTTAGATGGAATGAGTGCTTCTTTATTTCTCTCAAGTGACTCAGGACTCCTTCAGACAACATAATCTGGCTAGAGCAAGACACACGCATGTACAAGAAGGCTTACAAACACGCACATATAAACACAGACATACAAGTATGTAGAGAACAAAGTGTAGGCAGAACATAAGGCACATGGTTTTGGGTCTTTATTGACCCAGTCCACATCTAATGTTTTATCTGATGCCAAGGGAGCTGATCTGATTGGTCAGAAACAGTCAGTTAAGACATGTGGGGCCCTGTTTTCCAAAACTCTCCATCTGGTTTTCACCAATCAGACTGAGCTTCATACGTGAGCACATTTCAAAACAACATTGAGCATTTATTGGATGCATGTGGTGCAATAAAATGACTAGATGCAGAAAGTGTTTGGAGAGTGAGGTGGAATACAAGCTCGTAAAAGGGCAAACAGTTTCTCTTTCACATTATAAATAGAAAACTGAGAACTCATTCTTGCAGTCATCAATCTTTACATATTGATTTAAACTGATCACACTACGACAGCACTTCAGTAATTACATAAAAAATCCCTTTTGTACTAGTAACTAAGACCTGTCATGAGGCTCAAGGCCTCCAGCAACAGCTCAAACTAACATCAAACCAGAAAACAAGCAACAAAAAGGAAACGCTTTCCCTTGAGAACCAAACACCATTAAACACATTTAAATAAAAGGGCTGAAATAATTTTTTTTGTTTTTCGGTGCCTGGATCTATTGAAAATAATGTAAAGAATCCTCATGACATTAGACAGAAATCTTTGTCTAATATGATTGGTCAAAACACTCTATACAAATTAAAAAGCTGAAGAAATAATGTCCACAGTAGTTTCTGTGATCCACATTCTACTGGAATGATAATATGACTGTCTAAAGACACTCAAAAGGTCTGGAATGATTTTAAAATGTGTCAGTAAAAGAAAGAAAAACAAAAAGGTGGGAGAGACGGGCAGAGAGTGTTGTGTGTGAGGAGTAAAAGGAGAAACAGAAGGAGAAATAACTTAGGGAGATCCCACAGATACCCTGAATTCAGCATTTGTATGCAACCAAAAACACCACATTACACAACATGCAGTAGACATTAGATCTACAAACCAAAATCAATGGATAAAAGTCTTCACATATTATGGAAATAGTTATCTGTCTGTCAAACTGCAAACAGATGATGGAATTCATTGGAGTATGTGCCACTACAGAGAATAAGTCAGGAATAAAGGCGCAATTGTGCTACAACTTGATGGCAACCAGGAATAAAGGCAGAGTCCTGCTACAACCGGGTGAACACCACCCCCCTTGGAGAGAGAAAAGGTTTGCAGGTTTTGCTCCAGGCTTACTTCTTAGATGCTCATGAGAACCTTGTTTAATCCGATGTGTTAGAGTCGGGCTGGAACAAAGACAGTACCCGAGTTGAGATAACGTTCCACGTTTGGCTCAGATCTGCAGCACAAGTCCAGCGGCAGAGATGTTGTCCCCTCCCCCAGCCGTCTGGTAGACCTCCGTGCAGACCAGGACGGGAGCCACACAGACCTCATAGTTGTCCTCCTCCCAGCAGCTGACGGGCCGGGTCTCCTCCAGGGGGATCCGATGGCTGCCTTCCTGACGGCTGATAGAGAAGGACTCATCCATGATGAGACGAGCCTTGCTGGGGTCGATGTCCGGAGAGCCACACACGTGCCGGTTGGCGGTGAGTGAGGCCTTGGCCACAGCCGACATGGTGTTCTTCCACTGGGAACCGCGGGTCACGATCATGGCCTGGAACGCCAGCGTGTGCACATGAAGCCGGGTCAGTGGTCGGCCTATAGCATCTGGGTGGCCATCCTGGTTAGTCTGGTGAAAATGCTGGTTCACAAGGCGGTAGAGCTCCCTCATCTGGTCAAGGACCGTAGCCACACGGGGGTTGGGGTCAGACAGCACAGTGACGTTGGTGCCTTTAAGCAGGCTCAAGAGGTTGGGGAGCTCCTGCTCATTCATCCCCAGGGAGTCTGCGTGGGGCACGACCAGACGCATCAGGTCTCTCATCAGACCCTCATCTACGAAGCTGGCCATCTCAAAATGGACTCCTGTACGAGGGGAGGAGGACGAGAGGAGACGGCCCAGCTGAGAGAGCAGGGCTTCCCGCTCCCCTAGAGGGAGAGAAAGATCAAAATGAGAGTGCGGAAGAGATGGACAGAAAGACTAAGGAGAGAGAGAGAGAATGAGTTTGGGGAGGGGAATAAAGAGAATGTATCCAAAGTGGTTAACCCAGTGTGACAGACCCAGCGGTTAACCCAGTGTGACAGACCCAGCGCCTAACCCAGTGTGACAGACCCAGCGGTTAACCCAGTGTGACAGACCCAGCGCTTAACCCAGTGTGACAGACCCAGCGCTTAACCCAGTGTGACAGACCCAGCGCTTAACCCAGTGTGACAGACACAGCGGTTAACCCAGTGTGACAGACACAGCGGTTAACCCAGTGTGACAGACACAGCGGTTAACCCAGTGTGACAGACCCAGCGGTTAACCCAGTGTGACAGACCCAGCGCTTAACCCAGTGTGACAGACCCAGCGCTTAACCCAGTGTGACAGACCCAGCACTTAACCCAGTGTGACAGACACAGCGGTTAACCCAGTGTGACAGACACAGCGGTTAACCCAGTGTGACAGACACAGCGCTTAACCCAGTGTGCCAGACCCAGCGCTTAACCCAGTGTGACAGACCCAGCGGTTAACCCAGTGTGAGTTATTTTGGGCATGTAATCATTTTAATGTAATTTTAGTATATTTTTATGTCATTTTAATGTCATTTAGCCTTTATTATTTATTAACCAAACCGACAGTAGACATATTGTACCACGGCCATCTGGGAATAAAATTAACCCCCGCCACCTGCAAAATAAAGGTGAATTAAACTATGGGCAGATAAATCTGTCAATCTTCTCTGTCCCTTTAATGGGCAACTAACAAGCAACAGGAACCATCATTATTTTGAAAACATGATCCGGAAAACAATACGCCAATTAGTGACTTGTATTTTGACTTCCATTCTCCAATGTCATCCTCATACCGGGCTGATTCGCTAGAGGAAGATCGGACAGAAGAGACGTTTGCTTTTTTTCAGGATCTATTTAATCAGTCAACTGCCAGTGAAAAATGTTTAACGTTTTTCCCACTATTTTGGTTGACAAAATTATGAATGGAATCAGCACTAAGAAAACACATCTGGCTTGGCCAATGATGGAGAGACTAACCCTGCTGGAATGGGAAGCTGTCCATCATCTGGAGCCCGCCTACCACCAGCAGGTGAGGGTGAAAGTCCTGCAACTTTACCGCAAAGTCCTGCAGTGAGGCCAGGTAGGGGTTATGGTCATCACTGTGGACAATGTACCTGTAAAACACATCCTACAGTCACAATGGACTACAGTATAACGCCTATTTATCTCAATGGACAACAGTATAACGCCCATAAATCTCAATGGACTACAGTATAACGCCCAAACATCTCAATGGACTACAGTATAACACCCATTCATCTCAATGGACTACAGTATAACACCCATTCATCTCAATGGACTACAGTATAACACCCATTCATCTCAATGGACTACAGTATAACACCCATTCATCTCAATGGACTACAGTATAACACCCATTCATCTCAATGGACTACAGTATAACACCCATTCATCTCAATGGACTACAGTATAACACCCATTCATCTCAATGGCCTACAGTATATGCAGCATGAATTGTTCCAATGTATAACAAAAACAAGCTGGCAAACCCCAGACATACATGCAACTAACAATGTAACCCAACACACAACTAGCACTAACCCAACAAACACGATTACAGAGGGGAACAACATAGCAGCTGATAATACATTTTAATAACAATTTACAAGCAGAATATGACTCCATCATTAAAGATCTTCCATCAATTTATGCTGAGACAGCGGTACAAAATGAAACAAATGAAGAGTCTTTACCAAAAGATCCCTTGGCCGGGTTCTGACACACCCGGACCACCCAAGGACCACCCAAGGTCCAAGCCAAACTCATTTTAAAAAACCCAATCATTATCTACATGTGACTGTGGTCATTCTGAGCATCATGGGAATGTGTGATTGCTTAATTTCTTCATTAATATAACGTTCAAATGTTACACCGTCCCGTTTTGTAAACAGAAACGCTGCCGGACCCCATCCAGTCCCATTCACCTGTTGGCCCGGCGGGACGTGTACTGGCCCCAGGAGGCTCCTGAGGGGTATTCCAGGATAAGGTGAATATCAGGTTCCTCCACCACATTACCTGCAACTGGACAGAAAGACAGGGCAGTGAAGTAGGGGAATTAATCAAGGAGGAAGGGGTTTGGTTTGGGGCGATGTGTACCTGTGATGTGATGGGAAAGCACATCAGCAAAGTCTGTGCTGAAGCTGCCTCCTAGCAACACGTCACAGCCCTCAGTTGCCATGCGACCAGCCATCACCGGGGCATTGCCACCTATAGACCAGCGGTTGCCGGGCACCTCGCGAGAAGCCTCTACCAGCTGACTGAAGAGGGTGTCATTACTCACAAACCGCCTGAGGAGAATAGGAGAATAGGTGGAGGAGATGGACAGACCATTAAATAGGGAGGAGATCAGAGCAAATGAGACGAGGAAGACAAGAGGAGTGTAGACGGGAAATCAGGAGAAAAGAAGGTGAGAGGGTTAAGGAGTTATATGGGGAGGGAGGAGGTGAAGGGAAGGAGTGGGGGATGTGGAAGCAGAAAGGAGGATGTCCCAGAGTGAGTAGGAAGGAGACAAGAAAGATGGTTATACAAAATAAACAATAGTATTTATGAAGAGTTACATGACCAATCATAGAAAACCATTATAGAAATGTGTCTGTTGGTGTGTGTTTTATACATAGTATTCATAAAGAGTTACATAACCAAGCCAGAAAACCTCTCTAGGAGTGAGTGTCTGTTTGTTGCTTTACTCACGTTGAATAACTGCTTTATCATTCAAGAGAAAATAATTTCAAAAAAACTAAAGTGTCCTTACAGATGAACAGAGAGTCGTGCAGACAGCTCTTCAGCCAAAGGCAACCAAACTGTTTTCACTAGAACTTAGTTCAACCCACTGAACACAAGGATAGCTGAACTGGCTCATTAACTCCCATAAAAACCCTGAAAAGGCAGCTAGCACTGAACTATCTGCTGTGAACCAGACACCTGAATCTGTTTGGAATAAAAGCTCAGAGTGGTCGGAAAATTCAAATTCAGACTGAGCTATGGATACAGGAACTGGCGTTCCATGATATAATTTTACCAATAAGCAAGTCAAAATCTGCACACCAAAATGTTTTGCAAAACAGTGTTTGTTTATATTTAGAGTGTTTAGAAACATTGTCTTAAAACCTATTGTTTTGGGTTCTGATGAATCTGATATATATATCCTTTGATTATAATAATAATTGAACTCAAAGACTCCATAACACAAGGCCACTCACTCTGCAGCTGCGCCCGGGGCGAAGAAATATGCAAAGCTCTGTGCCAGCTGATCCGCATTCTCTATGTAGTCATGATGAAGAGGCTGGTCTGTGGGCAGAAGGCCGATCTTATTGAGTAACGTCACCCCATCAACAATGATGTCTACACAGCCACCCAAACCTAGAGACAAACAGAAAGAACAGCATACAGTCCACTCAACAGTTTGTCAAAACTACAAGCAGCAATTTAATTTCAAAGTAACTAGCTAGTGACTTTAATGACACAGACACAAGTGTCCCCTTCTTTTAAACTCCTGCATTGTCACAGGGAGTGACCTTTTATTAGCAAGGCTTATCTCAGAGGGAGTGACCAACAGACCTACTGGAGCGCTACTGCCTGTATTAGGGCGGCATTGGAACAAACACTATCATATGTCAGTAGTTCGGCACATGTTGGTTTGGACTGAGCCTCTACTGGGCTATCTTGTTGGGACTATAGACGACATCATCGGGATTCATCTCACAGGCTTCCAGCTAAGAGCCAAAGAGCCACATTTTCAGATATTTTTATGGAAGGGAAAAATATCATAATTTGTCTGTTTAAAACGCAACTTTAAGTGATTCTGTTTCTATCGTCGGTTTCCAAATACTGTGCACAGAGATGGTTAAAAATTAGCCGTGAAGTGTTGATAAAGCAATGGAAAAGATTAGGAAATCTCCAAGACCAGTTGACCACTTCCCATATCTTGTCTTACTAATCTCTGTTCTTTGGACCCAGCAGGGACACATTCAAAATATGGTGGGCATATGAAGACGCGCTCCATACGCTATAACATCAGATTGTATCAGTGTGTGTGCAGAGTAGGTTCAGTAGGTCGGCCCGTGGGACCGTGGTTACCAAACATGAGTACTAGGAGAACAATCATGACACCACAGGCTTACTAGTAAAATGACCATGAAGGGTTACTTTAGGGGTGCTTCGAGACACTTGGGTACACTGGCTTCAGAGGGGAATGTGGAAAAACAGGTAGCACTAATGACAAACAGCAATTGTTTTCCAGGGCCAACTAAGACAGGGTCAGCTACTACTTAATGGCAAACTACTTAGTTAAAGTTAGGTCTAAATCTACAAATAACTTAAATTAATATTTACAGTACAGTATCGTACTGGATTGCCAAGCTATGTAATTAAGACCCTGGGTCTGACAATGACAAAACATTTAACTTAGGCAATATAATTACTATAATAATAATTATTGTAATGAATTAATCTAACCACAACAACTGTACATGTTCATATATCCAATATATATATATAAAAAGCTGGTGGCATTTAGCCGGGTTTCTACGTCATTTGACGTTTCTACGTCAATTTACAGCCCATCCAAAACGAAGGTTAGCCAAAAAAGCTAGCAAGCTAACTGATGTTGTTGATTCGTGTGTGCTAGTTACAGGACTCACCTATCGCCACCCTGGGTCTGACGTTGTTAATTCCAACTTTGCCTTCAGCTCGCAGCAGGGAGGACAGCACCATGTCTAGGCGGTTATCCAGCCTTGACACCCGGGGAGGTCGAAACCAGTACGCCAGCAGAACCATTGCAAGAGACGCTGCCATCGCGTACTTCATGAATGAAAACCCGCTTCCTCGCTCCATGGCCAGTGGCTACGGACTGGCCAACACCCCGTGACTAATTTATAAAAATATATATATTAAAAACTTCCCGGTAAAGTCAGTAGCACTCTTTCAGAGTTGGTGGTCTCACGCTTGAATGTTGCGCACAGCCAACCCAGAAGACGCCGAGGGGAGTGACAACAAAGCGGAAGTAGGCTACAGTAGTACGGGCTTTGCGAAGAGACTTGCGGATTTTGATCTAGTCCATAAATCTAGCAAGCAGATTTCCGCCAAATCATGAAGACAGATTCCTCAGATAACAGTGCTTAAATAAATATCAACATTTCAGATTTTAGGGGGAGGATCAGAGGGACTGTTCATCAATACCTGAAGTCCGTCAGTGCGTTCAAACTACGTTGTATCGACCTCTTGCGGTGACTCAGCGTTGCGTTCTAGAAGATTACAGAAAGTTATATGACCCATGCACATTGCTTGGTTTGTTGGGGACTGCACGTTGTATGTAGAAGTGTGCGGATAGAAGGCATCCACCATTTGAATGTACTTAAGTGGGTAAGGGTTCCAACTCAATCCTTTCTAATGACTTGGTTTAACGTGACTCAAACTTGGTCATCAATAATGTTCAGCCAGAGAAGTTGAAAGTGCGCCCCAGAAAATTAGGAATAACAACGTTGATATTCCCAACCACTTGACTACATTCACACGATCAATGCTGTCAATAAGGTAGTATGTCCATGCTAAAATAAGCCATTTCTATATACACAATATACCATTATGAAGTCTGTGAGTACCATAACTGAGAGCATAGTCATCACCATAAATAATTAAGGAAGGTCTTTGACTGAGCTCTTGTGTTTCTGTTCCAGTACAATCTCTGACATGTTTTTTAAAGCAGCTGCCATTTTAATCTAGGCAATTGGGTGGGACTTCCATCTTCATTGGCTTATCCCTCATGATGTTCTGACATGACTCCAAAAGGTCAGCAGGAAGGTCAGTCATGTAAATTTTAAGCCTAACTGTTTTACTGGCCCACAAACACACCTTGTTCAGCGGGTGTAGTTCATCATAATGAATGGAACATCCACAGAATGTGATAGAGGCAACTAAGTCAACATTTTGTTCAGCTTTTTTCCTTCTTATTTTATTAATCTTTTGCTCATAACAAAATAAAAAAATATATAAAGGTTTAAAAAAAGGTTTTTGTCTGTTACACATTTTTTAACATTGTCCTAGACTTTACAGGTCAACAAATCAAACACTTGAAGCAATTAAGTCTCTCTTGAATCACCTGGTTTTATAGAGTATATGGGCCTAACTGGATTATGTTGTATACATTTTCTGACTCAATTTCTACAGAGAACAATTTTCTATTGTTGGAAAACTAAAAATATTTTTTTATCCCAAACCGAATAAATAATAAAATAAAAAAGAATAAATATATATATATATAGCCTTTACATTAGAGCTGTTCTGAAGGTGACCTGAACCTGGGAAAGGTAATTTAATTCAAAACACACAATAGTGATTTGACTCTTACATCAAACCTATACTGGTACATTCTAAAAAGAATGTCTCTAAAGGCCAACTCTAGATATTATCAAGATCCTTGGCTAATTAAGATATTACCAAGATACAGGATATTACCAATAAAGGCCAACTCTAGATATTACCAAGATCCTTGGCTAATTAAGATATTACCAAGATACAGGATATTACCAATAAAGGCCAACTCTAGATATTACCAAGATCCTTGGCTAATTAAGATATTACCAAGATACAGGATATTACCAATAAAGGCCAACTCCAGATATTACCAAGATCCTTGGCTAATGAAGATATTACCAAGATACAGGATATTACCAATAAAGGCCAACTCCAGATATTACCAAGATCCTTGGCTGATATATAAAATCTTGATGCTGGTGAGGGGCTTTATGAAAAAATGTCTCTTCAATCTTCACTCACTATCATCTTCTCCAGGATAGTATTGGTTCCCAGGATGTTGTATTTCCCAGGATGCTCCTGGGTGTGCTTGGTTACCCATGCAGGCTTTCCAGCCCCAGGGAGCCCCACCATGACGATCACCTTTAGGAAAGACATCATGATGGTAATGACTAATGCTTTCAACAGAATACAGAATGAAAGGATTCACTCACACAGAACCCACACTTACCTCACAGTCTTCCTTGGTGTCTGGCCCCTTAGGACTTCTGACCCTCTTGTTGATGGGGATCTGTTGTATGAAGCTGTATCCGGCTGGTGGGGAAAACAATTGCACCTCTCTCTGGCCAAAGATGAACTCCACAGCACAGTTGTGACAGAGGACGTGAGGGAAGACAGGACGTCCCTCCAGAGAAGCCTTGTCCACCTTGAAGGCCACCACCAGGTCCTGGCCGTTCTTACTGAAGGACAGCTCTAGCCCTGAGCCCTCAAAGTTCTAGGGGAGATGAGAACAGGCATCAGTTAGCCATAATTAGTAGCAGTTTTATCTGCACCAGCAAAGCTTTGGCTTTTTAGTTCTCTTTAGACACCAAGTAGCCATATAGCTTACAATCAGGCATCCGACAACATCGTTTTCGTCGAAGGACTCTCCAAAGTCCTCTGTTACGCAATTGGTGGTTTTCTTCCCTTTAGCAGAGTATGCATACGAATGTTCCTCCTCTCCTGAGGACATGGAAGAATCATTACCACAGACAAACATGCAGTTAACATACAACTAAAGTGATTCCGAGGAGCATGTTCACTAAATTCTATTGGTTGGTCTACTGGTCCACTAACCTAGCAACAGTGTTCCATTGGCTAATGACCAGCCCACCATAACCTTGATGATCTAGGAGACAATTCAATATGTTTAATAGGAGTGGGTGTCAGAAATTTCAGTCTCCTATCCGACCAATATCAAAACTCACACTAAAACCATCATGGTTTTGGCTGTGTATCTTTAAACCACTTGATGACAACTGCCGATTGAAAAAGTAGTTTTGGGATGGGAGTTGTTGATGGCATCTGTCCTGACCTTCATCTCAAAGCAGACCTACCCCTGAGCCACCCTGTAAGTAGCCCTGCCTCTAGCCCACAGGTGGGCAAAGCTCTCCATGGTCAGAGAAGATGCACTGTATCGGTCCCGGGACACCTTAAAATGCAGGTCGCTTTTATCTGCACAAACATACACACACAAATATATTAATGGGAACTTTACTGGGAAGAAACACTCCTACAGTCCTAAAACACTAAAACAATAAAACACTCCTTTTATTCAATAATATCCCTTTCCCATCTAAGCACTTTGGATTTCTGAGAAGTACTAATTTTAATCCTTTCTCTCTACATATAACATAAGACCAACCTTTACATGTTTTACCAGGACACCGGGGTGCAAGCAAAGGAGGCCCACTAGCATAGACATAGAGTCTAGCCAAGATATTACTATAGATTTTACCTAAAAAGTTAATGTATGGTGAAGTAATTTACATTCTTTAATTGAACTAACAACTGTTTGTTCCTTTAAACAACTATAACAGGTTGCAGCCTGCATTTCACTTCTGGTTTGCCGATGAGGCTGTGAAGGGTCAGTGTTGATAAGTCTGTGGATGGGAGACCAGATGATGCTGTGAAGGGTCAGTGTTGATAAGTCTGTGGATGGGAGACCAGATGATGCTATGAAGGGTCAGTGTTGATAAGTCTGTGGATGGGAGACCAGATGATGCTATGAAGGGTCAGTGTTGATAAGTCTGTGGATGGGAGACCAGATGATGCTATGAAGGGTCAGTGTTGATAAGTCTGTGGATGGGAGACCAGATGATGCTATGAAGGGTCAGTGTTGATAAGTCTGTGGATGGGAGACCAGATGATGCTGTGAAGGGTCAGTGTTGATAAGTCTGTGGATGGGAGACCAA
>JACXGK010003822.1:0-11077 GCA_016801125.1 Novumbra hubbsi
CAGGGAAGCAGTGGGTCAGCCTACAGGGAAGCAGTGGGTCAGCCTACAGGGAAGCAGTGGGTCAGCCTACAGGGAAGCAGTGGGTCAGCCTACAGGGAAGCAGTGGGTCAGCCTACAGGGAAGCAGTGGGTCAGCCTACAGGGAAGCAGTGGGTCAGCCTACAGGGAAGCAGTGGGTCAGCCTACAGGGAAGCAGTGGGGCAACCGGGCATTCTAGCATGTCCCTGTTGTCATCAGGATGCAGAGTTGGAAGCGCCCCACTAAGTCACCGCCTTGCAGTTTAGCTGCACTGATTCGGGGGACGGGTGTTCCAGTGCACGTGCTAAATCGCATATGTGCAGTGGTTTGGACAACTGGACAACAGAATCAGAAAAACTTGACATTGAGGCACACTGACATTTGTGTTAATTCTAGTTCTGCACGTGCAGTTACAGAGAAACTGTTGGTGTGCAGTACATGTACCTCGGACTGCAGTGTGCCATTCTGGGTGGGGCTTAATATGGGTGGAGTCAAACAAAACAAGTCTGTTGTTCTTGTCTGAAATATAGCATGAACTAAAAAGTGTTACAACACCTGCTGGTACCACTTTATATAATATTTCTTCAAAAATTAAATGTTTGTATTCCTAATATTGTATTTAATGTGTGCCTGGCACAGTCTGTGTGGGTCAAGCGTTTGACTCCACCCACATTGAGCCCCCCCCGAACTGCCCACTGCCGTCAGGGGCTTCTATCCGGCAGCGCGGCGTGACAGTAGTCAAGACAACGCCCAAGCCCAAAATGACTAGTCCTCTGTCCTTTTCTATGGAGGTAATCGGCTTGTTTGACTAGCTAACCGAGCTGCTTCTGCGTAAGTGGTTTATTCTATTGGAGACCGATATAGAGCGGCACGCGGTGATGACGTTATTATTTAAGGTAATATCCTAGATACGCATGAAACTGAGTACGCGTCTTCACAAATGTTTTTTAAGTTTTACTTCCTCTCTGTTTGTTTTTATAGAGCATGCAGAGGCTTTTGAGGACATCCTCAAAAATTCATTAGAGTTGGACTAGGTTAATAAATAAATAAAAATGCATATTGTAATAAGAGTGAAATGGTTCCAACAACTGCACCTAATATACACTCAAACACATTGATAATTTCACTCCAGTGTCATAAAACATTTGCCACATTTATTTTACATATAAAAGTTTCAATGTGGGGTAAAAATGTATTATTATTACATGTTTTTAACGTGAAAGCCAAGGACTGAAACATCAATGCATTTAAAGTATATTTTCAGGATGCATATGAACATTTGTATAGTATATTTGTAGAGTATTCATGCATTTTAAATCCTACATTTTGAGTACCAGCGATACTTTAAAAACTTGAAAAGCTACAATATCGGTGGAAATTGTAAAGTGTGGTTGCTGTGTAATTGCAGTAGTTAACACAGATAATCTTTCAGTATTCATCTGGCCATCTCACTAATACAAACAAAACAAAAATTACAACACAAATAACTTCAGCCTTTCTTTTGACCAATTTAGTCCCATGGTCGAAGCACTGGCATTACTTGCAAATTTCAGAACTGGCAGCCATTTGCATGGCATCATTCTGGAAAGTTTGACCAGTGTGGCTGTACCCATCGTTCAGTGTGGCTATGTTTTTGCCACAAAAATGTGAATATTTCCTAAACCACCCAATATAACAATAGACATGCAATCAGAGAGCCACATTTTGATACCTGTCATGTCTCCGTAGTGCAAGAACGGTAGGAGGTGTTAGGGTGGCTATAATAATAAATAAATATGTGAGATTATAGTAGTGGGGGCACTAATTAATGTAAACTGTATATAAATGTTGGCATGATCTAGATTATAAACACATTTTGAAAAAACAGTTTCAACAATAGGAAAGTACAATTTGATAGGAAAGTTAAACAGAAGTTAACAACACCTTTTACAACGTTTCAAGGTCATATATTATGCATTATCTACTGTTTATAGTTCTGCAAAGTGTTATAATCTACAACTCACTGATGCAACTCCAGTCACCCGGTTTTACATCAAAATTAAATAATATTGCAGCAAAAGGACATTTTTGTTGGATTATGAATAACAGACATTATGTATAAGGGTTGTTAAAATATTGCCAGGGGATGAATCAAGTCAGACATTTTACATTTAGGATCAAAATAATATACGGGATCTTTATGCATCACTGAGTCCCCAATACCACACAAACTAGACGAACACATAGACTGGGAGAGCGTCTATCTATCTATCTATCTATCTATCTATCTATCTATCGATCTATGAAAACTCTATCTGCATAAAAGAAGGATTTCAATAACAGAAAGATGGCAGTACTTCAACTAATATACGCATAATGAACTATATTACAACGCACATAACAGGTATTGTTAATGTATAATATCAGTAAGGTTTCCCTGGTTTTTGTTGTAGGGCCAAAACAACATGCTGAAGGCTGTACCAAGAACCTTAGTATATTTTCACGCACATGCCCCCTCAGGCCTTATATCTTAATTATATATTCTAATCAAATTTGACATTTTATTTGTTTTTGTTGGTTGGATTCTACTCCATCGTTATCTGAGCACAACTGTAACGTCGTGTTGCCGTTCCCTCTCATATCCACCAGAGGGAGCTACTAGCGTAACTTAACCACACAGTGAGTGTATGTCTACCTTGTTCTTGTAAACCAGGCATTCTCATAGTCAAAACACTTCACTGACGGGGCATATCTCCCATACAATATAATGCTTATTTACACATCCCACTGATTCACGTTATTGTACTGTGGCTACTGTAGAATTCAAACTACTTCCCCCGAGTCCTGAATCAGAGAATGTCCACACGGTCAGCTATTTCCAAAGTAAACGCCTTTTATTACAGATATATCTGGAGATCGTTCCCCAAAATACAGCTAGGAAGATCTGAAGTCCGTTCACATCGGACACATTTTATGTAGCCTAATCCCCCCTCAGTCATTGTATCGAAATTGATGAGCGCGCTTCCTGGGTGGGCGTGTCCCGTCCTGCAGCCCCCGTCTCCATCCATGGGGCCCTCTGCTTGCCTTGGAGGCCGACGAAGAAGACAGTTGAGGGGGTAGGCTGGCACCAGTAGATCTGACCATGGCTAGCTCGTTTCCATCCTCCTCCTTGTCTGCATCTGTGGGTCCAGCTAAAAAAGGCCATCAACCTGTCTTCCTATACATGCTATGTCCTTGCCTCTAATCTCTTGATTTATAGTCCTACCTCTGGAATGTACTTCTTAATATTTACGACCTCCATCTGGCTAATTTCAGAGTATACGCCCTACTGGCACCGTTAGCTTCTAATAGCACACACACATCAAATCTTAACTAAAATTATCCACACTACGTTCATATATACATATGTTCTCTTCCTGCGTGAATGTCGGCAAGCCAAAAGAACACTGAGTAAAGGTTAGTGGATCGTGATCGGCGTTGTAACGTATAGGTAATCATTTGACGGAAATCTACATTTCAAATGGCGTTAAAGAAGCGCCTCACACAAAGACCTCGTGGACCTAAACGCTGAATGTTAACACACGGCGGACCTGCTTAAAATCCGAGGAGGTACTTTGGGTCCGTATAGACCTAGTTCAGCAACACTCGTTTTCTACACAGTGGAGGCCAGTCTACCTGTTTTTATAGAATTGTACAAGTGTTAATCACAATTCGTATCAACGGGCACCCTATTCCCACTGTTTCTCCATCAAGACCAGTCCACCACATAGCGAGTAGTTCATCCACATAAATTATTTTAGCTGCCCCACTTCCCAGAATCCAGTCGGTTACATCCCACGAAGCACTGGCCTGTTATTTTTTTTACCGAGCTGCCAGGCCAGCGGTGTTCAGAATGCCTTTGTTATGTAAAAATAGCCGGGCCTACGCTGGTTCGTGAGAGGAATTGTAACTCAAATAAAACCCTATGCCATGTGTATTGTAATAGGGCTCTGGTCAAAAGTAACGTATAAGAATTTGGGCGTAATTTAGGACTAATACGGCAGCTTTTGTACCTATAACATGTGCTGTCATTTGCATTCCTGGCTCGGCCGCTTAGCTACGACTACCGAAATGTTTGTTGTCGACGCCTTTGATCTTGGTTGCAATTATATAAATATCACATGTAGTGTTTATCGCTGCATGTTTATATTCTGACGCGAATTGGGTTGTCAGACGCAAAGAATCCACCGACCTCTTTGATAGGCTAGACCAGGGTTGCCCAACCCTGTTCCTGGAGATCTACTGTCCTGTAGGTTTTCTCATTAACCCCATGTGTGACTAACCTGATGAAGCTTTTCGACCAGCTAATAAGTTTGAACCAGGTGTGCTTGGAGAAAAAAACGACTTTGACTTCAGGTACATTCACGTCATTTTAATGAACCGCTCCTCGGAATTCAATGGGTTTCATCCCATCGTGGGTTTCATCCCATCGTGGGTTTCATCCCTTCGTGGGTTTCATCCCATCGTCCCTTAATACCATCCTCCAAGACATAGATGTGGTGTGTGTTCACGGATGAACACAGTGTTTTGGATGGCGTTTTGTTGTGGGTTTAGGGTGTTCAGGCTGCGTTTGGGGTGCTCTTGTTTAGAGTGGCTTAAAAAGTCTGGGAAACTCTCATTACTGTCCGTGACAATGCCCGTGTTGCCACTATCTCCACATTTTTTCTCTCTTTTTTGCTTCTTATCTTTCTTATCTTTATCTCACAGTCTTTTCTCCTTATTTCCAGTTTCTCTTCTCTCATTCCTTTTCATCCTGTCTTCTTTTTTTAGACGTGTCAGTCGAGATTACCTTTGAATAAATTACCTCTGATAAATGACCTTCAGTGAATGAACTGCCATTGTTGCCGTTGTTACTGTTTTACTATCAGCCGGGGTCCTGTCCCTGATTGGCTCTTCTTCTCTCCACGTGATTGGGGTTGTGGTTGCCAGGGAAACAGGACGGAGCTGGCTGGAGTGGTGTCTGATGTTGACTAGCTCTGTGATGCCTCTCGTCAACACTGAACCCAGGGATGGAAGACGATCACACACACACAGACAGACACGACACCGTAAGAGATGGGAGTACTGTGGGAGGAGTCAGACTTACTGCAGCACGAGGGCTGAGCTCATCAACAGCAGTCCACGTTAAAACTGGAACAGCCTCCATATCAACCTCCCCCCCCACACACACACACACACTTGCGCATAGAGAAACACACACACAGCAGAATCCAAACAACCCACTGCTCACTTTATCTGTTTCTCTCTCTCCCTCGTGGCGCCCTGACGCTCCCTTTGCAGTCGGCTTTGACTCCTGCGTTCGCGGTTTGGCGTTTTCGTCCTCAGGTCCTGCCATTACCGGCCAGGGAAGATGTCCTCCAACACGCCCCCGGGGACAGTGTCCGGCCCTGGGGCCAAACCAAAGCCCCTGTCCCCCTTCCGGAAGAGGGGAAGCCTGCAGTACTCAGCCAGCCCAGGTGAGTGGAGGGGAAGGGAGGGGTGTTATAAAAGGTTGATTATTATTGATCAGTCTGTCAGTTCTTCAGTCTACCTGTCTCTAAATCTACATTGATCCATTTCTATATATCTGTTTTTTACCTATCTACACCTATTTACATGTTTATATCTTTATATATATTTATAACTGTCTCTCTATCTGTCTTTCTATTCCCCGGGAGTAATTACTGGATTCACTAAGTGTTTCGCATCTCAGTCTTGGGATCCATGAATGCATAGAGAGTTTGCTTAAGCAGTAATTCGGAAATGCTTAGCAGACCTGTTGATTGAGTGGTAAAGGGTTTTCTGAGTTATGCTTGGAATCAAATGGCACGGCTAAACATGCTCTGTGGATTTCTTGTGCCTGGTGAATGTTGGTATTCAATTTTTCTTATGAATAACAAATGTCTTTTTTTTTGTGCTAATTTTAGCCAAACTATCTATATTTTACACCATTCTAGTAGATCCAGAGTCCCAAAATGTTCCTTTAACACCGCATCACATTCTCTGATCCTTTTATCCCCATAACTGAATGAAAGGATTAAAGCTGTCAAGTACTGCACACAGCACGGCAATAACAACAGCATCCTTTCTACCGCAGGGACGGAACATAGGTTCTATCTGATATGTTAGAATTGGAATTTAGAACCATTGAAACCATATTAGAACCTCTGGAATACAGCGGTCGAACTGAACAAAATGGGTTGTGTGGTTCAAGACTCAGTCACACGGTATGTTCAAGCTTTCAGGGCAATGAATATGTGGTCTGTGTCCAATTCTTTTGCCATAACGTTCAGGTCTCTGGATGCTGTTTGCTGTGGTATGTTGTCACTATATGCCACCTTTGTCTCATGGCACATATAAACCAATTACTGTATTAATACCATTAGTTTAGAAACATTCTGGGGGATTGTGATGCTTTGTGTGATGGAGACAGTACTGTATTCAAACCAATGCTTCCCCTCTGGACAACCCTTAGCAACCAGACATTATTTTGTATCTTTCAATGTTTTCAGTGTTGATGACTTCCTGCACGCCCACTTCCTACTGAATCCCAGCAACTTCCTACTCCCTACATACCCAAATTAAGCCAGGGCTTTAAGTTTCATATATCAATCCAATGCTTTAGGCTTCACATATCAAGCCAGGGCTTTAGGTCAATTTTGAAACATTAATTTACCAGAGTGTATTCGTAAGAATAGCCACTACATGTCAGGAATTAAAAAGCAAAAAATCTGAAATTCTTTACCAAGAATTATTCTAGAAAAACAGGGAGTTGGGAAAATCACGAATTTTAGCCACTTTAAATATTAAAACTCTCATCCCAACAAAATGTCTGACACCAAATCATTCTTTTTATGTAATCTATTAACATAACGTGCCATTTAATAAGCAGAGCGATTGTTTATTTACAAAAATATCCCGTAGGTCCTCTTATCGTGATGATTCATTCATGCACAGAAATCTGTGACCTCTATCGATGTGTCATCTTTCACACAGAGCCATTCGTATTATTTAGGAAAATAAACTGAAACACAGAAACTAAACCGACTACGACCATAACAGTGCAAAGCAGACCCCCAAATCTGACTTCCAACTATTCCCCAAGTAGGGCACTGTTTTTGTACATGCATCCAGATAGACGTCAACATGCTGTAATCATGTGTACTGACGTTACAGTGGACTACACGCAGACTATAGCTGTTACCTAACAGTATTAAGGTAGACCAATGGCTCCCATTCATCTGACATTACCAGACGAGCCAATTATGTACACTCATCATTATTTAAAGAGCAAACAAACTCCATCATCTACCATTATCAAATCCTTCCTCATTTACCATTATCTATTCTTTCATCATCTATCATTATCTAGTCCTTTATCATCTACCATTATCTAATCCTTCATCATCTACCATTATCAAATCCTTCCTCATTTACCATTATCTATTCTTTCATCATCTATCATTATCTAGTCCTTTATCATCTACCATTATCTAAAGAGCAAACATCTTTAATGATCTTCCACCTAGTGTGTGTCTGATTCTGGAAGTCACTAAGGCGGGTTGAACCGTACGATCTGTGGTGGATAGTCTAATATGGAGAATGACTCATAACTGCTTAATCTGAGGAACAGTTGGTTGGTATTGTCACCTCACCCACACATTGATGTGTCCTGGCGGTGGGAAATTCGATAAGTGTAGACTTAGAGAATTGACAGATGATTTGTGATGTGTGGACAACAGCCACCCACCGTAGAGAGAGAAACCAAGATATATCGAAAAGTTCAAATTTTAGTTTGGGTTAAACAACTAAATGGGGAGATTCACCTTTCATCAGATTCAAATGTTCCAATCACATTAGTTCTCTCTCTGACCAGAACTTTATGGAAGACATGACATAAAATGATTTGGGTTAGAAGTTAGAAAAAACATTACATTTTTACTCCACAATAATTATCTACTGTACTTATTTCTTCCAAATGCAATGTGAACCACTCTCAAATACTCTCTTCTCTCTCATTCTCTCTGTTCCCCTTCATTTTCTCTGTATCTTACTCTCACTTTCTTTCTGTCCAACTAGCTTGGTCTCTCCCTAGATTACTTTTGTTAATTCATTCTGTATGATTAACATGGACTTTGGCCCCATGCACAATATATTGATCTGCTACCATAGTATTATCTGATAAAGGCCTGATAGAGATAATGACTATACCTCAGCTGTTTAGTTCCTCTTTTCTATCGGGGCCTCGTGTCTTGACAGCCAGTGTGAATCCCACTGCGGGAAAAGGAGACTGTTGAAAACCAAGGTACTAGTAGGGAAATCTCAACATTAGCTCACATGTTCTGTTAACTGTTTTTGATTTGCTTTGATTGGTTGATTCTATGATTGGTATGGATGGCAGTGGGTTGGTGTTTGTAAATCAGATTATTGTTTTGGTGATTTGTTTTTGTCTAATTGACCCTGAAATAGTATGCATCACAGTGTCATCACTTTGTTTTTCTTAAGGTAGGGAAAACACATTCTATTTATTCTATGGCTATCCATAAATGCTAAATAGACCTCCAGGATTTGTAGAATTTTCCAACTAAACTTGGGAGTGTACATGATCTCTCTATTGACGGTTACTCTGTAACACCGCCTGGTAGCCACTAGAGGTCGTGTGGGTAATATTGTCGCGTTAACAGTTTAAGTCGGTGGTCCGAACATACAAATAGTTTCAACCTGAACAGGATCTTCAAGAAACGTTATAAAAAGCATGTTTATAACAGGTCTCACAAGACTGTGTTATAATGACTCAGATTATTGGTGTGTAGAAAAATGTTACCAAATAATTGTCCGTCTATATACGCTACCTCAGCCAGCCCACTTAAAGAGATCCGCTGTCATCTTTTCCACGAGAAAATGCATGACTTAGTGATATGACGGACATTGGCTTTTTGAGGGATATCAGGATAAATCATTTCAACTTCAGTGTAGGTAAAATACTTGTCATGAAGTATGAATCCTAGAAGGCTTTAAATTAAGTAATTACGTGCTACGCTACATTTCACCACGGTTTGTACGTCTTTGATTTGGCCAATGAATTGTAAGCAGCCCGATGGTTGGCAAGTTCGGCTCATGATCAAAAGGTTGCGGGTTCGAAATCCCTGAGCTGACAAGGTGAACAACGTTGTACCCTTAAAGCAGGCACGTAACCCTAATCGGTAATTAAAGTGTGTTTAGCGAATTGTGTGCCATTTGGGACTCTTCCAGACACAGAGTTTGAGTCTTGAGAGGACCTGCTTTATGGAGTTTCTGGCTTCTGACGGCGCAGTCATTGTAACTGGAACTTAAACGTTTTCCCTTTTCGAGAGATTTGCATGATTTTCCATCGCCACCTGTTATGTACATTTAGAGAAGAAATGTTAAACCGTTTCCACGGAGGGCCGAGTGTCTGGTTTAGAGTAACATGTGCAATATTATTTAATTTGATTAAATAAGCAAAAGGAAATATGAATGATTGTGGATCATAATTATTCGTTTTTGTAGATACAATGTATAGTTATTTTTGAGTAAATCACCAATTAAACCTCATAGCCTAGAAGCTTACAGAAAAATAGTGCAACAAATAGGATAATAACATTAATATACAGTACAGAAAGAGATGATTTTCACCCAATTGTTTTGTTCCTACAGAATTTGAAATAATATAGTAATAGGTCTTCCAAGACCACTGACACATGACAATGACCATTGTCTGGGAACCATTGTCCTCTCCCGACCTTGTCAAACTTGGTGATGGACACCTTGATAACACTAACCAGCTGTTCTAAAAACACGTTTCGTAATCCGGTCACATGGAGAACCATCAGAGCTTAGTCGGTAGACCATTTTCTCAGGGTTATCAATCCGCACACTCAGTCACTAATCGCTAAATTACACAAGAAGACCACACTAAGAAACCATCAAAGTCGTTTCCTACTTGTGGTCAAATTAAACGTCCGCTATTTGCAATGCTGAATTCAACATAATTGAGCCACTGGAAGTTGTCATACATTTTTCCAGGTATTCTTTTAGAATGTCCATTTAATACTGTGCATTATAATCCTTTTTTTTGGAAAGCCATATCTGATTACAGGCATTCTGCTGATACAGATACATCCTTCTATGTTTATGTGGTCTAATTACAAGTTGGCGTTTGAGCATTTATGTTCAGATCAAAATCTGCATACGTGCATGTTCCGGAGGAACACAGCTGCGCCCGTGCTCGATTTTGGATGAAAAGGGTACGGCTCCACATCCTTTTATCAACGCACAGCTTTTCAAAGTCCCTCTCGTGGCTCTTTTTTTAAGCCACCGCATATTTATGCGGGACTCACACGCGCGTGCTTTTGTGAGAGAATTATGAACATAATGTAAGCACGTTTGAAGTGTCGAAGTATGTTTTACTATAGCTGCTATGTCGATAAATATTGTTTATAAATGTTTGTTTTCTACCTTCCCATTATCAGTTTGGGTATTTAGCATACACTGCATCTTGCCGTTAAACACACAGACAACCACTTATCAGTGTCACAGCAAGTACAAAATGATGATCAAGTTACTACCACCGTCAGTGTTGTTTAGGTCAAGCCAGACCCTGATTTATATATAGCTAATACCTGGCAAAATAATCTAGAATTATTTCTGATAGGGTATTTCATAAATGTAGTTTAAGATTTCAAACGGTCATTTCTGTACACGTCTCAAACCATGACTCTGAGACAGCAGATGTTTCTTTCCCTCACGCACTCGTATGCGCGCGCGCACACACACGCAGCATCTTCCCCAACAGTCCCTTAAGCAAAACATGGGCTAAATAAATAGAGAGGGGTTTTGTGGGAGTTAGGGATCCAGAGTCCATCTAAGCAGTCCTAGTGGTGCAGACCAACCCCCCCGCTCCTCGTCACAACGTGGTGCAGTCCAGATCGATGTCACAGTCATTTAAATGACAAGGAAGAGGATGCTAGATCAGCCAGCTGAACCAAACCAGCCAGGAGCGGGGGGGCGGCGGGCGGGCGGACAGGCAGAAACACACACAGGAG
>JACXGK010003822.1:11177-21585 GCA_016801125.1 Novumbra hubbsi
CCCCCCCCCCCCCCCCCCTTTACGTGAACCCATGTAGAGATTAGACCACTACAGACATTCGCAGTTTAATGTTTTGTTGTCATCGTGGGTCAGTGGAAGACGACGCCAGTCGGGATTTCATTTCAATATGTCATTGTTGTTGCCCCGTAACCCCAATTTGTTCTCAGAGCCGGCGTGATATGGGAATATATATTTGCGTGCTTTTGAGAGCACGACACTTAAACCCAGCTGCACTGAATGAGATTGTCTGCTAAAGTGCTTAAATGTTGTCACTGAGATGGGAATACTTTTTCCTATGAACTGTATGTGCTGGCGGAGCCCAGACGTCTGACAAAACGACTTTGTCTGACGTCTGGGCTCGGCGTAATCACCTAGCCTGGTTCTCATCTGGTGTGTATGGTCAGTGTTTACAAGGCCGTTGTCCTGACAGCATAAGTAAATCTGGAACCAGGCTAGCTCATGCTCCGTTAGCCTGATGCCAGACAGCCAAAACCATGCTAGCTGGCCATGTATTCCCCCGTGTTCTGTGACTTTGTGAATGCTGCTGTTTTGTGTCGTGCTGCCTGCAGGTTGTTTGCAGTATGTTACTGTGTTGTGGTTAGGCTAACGACGTGTATGGCTGGAAAACATGTAGGCGTTTTTGGTGAGGCTACCAGAAGGATATTGTGCTCCCTTGTCAGTGGCTCAGCAGACCTTGACCTGTTTGTGACTGATTTCAGTGTCAGGATACCCCTGATGTCAAGTACATTTAAAAGGTACATAATATAGAATACAATTGCCCCAACACCATTTAGGTGTTGGAATATGCACATTAGGTGTGTAGGTCAATGGTAAAGATATTGCAACTCTTCAACTAGATCTCACACAGGGCCCATATCCCTCACGCATCTAGAGCCGTAATGGACGCTGGCTCGTGCGTACCCCGCTACAGTGTGTTGCTGTGTGCCGAAGCTGCCTGCCCCGGGGTCAGTTTCTCCGGTGGCGTGTGTTGCATGGATGGGGAGTTATGCAACTGTCGGATGCTGCTGATCCAAATATAGCAGCCATTAGGGGATTAGATGTACAGGACGGGGCCAGTCTGTGGTGGGATGTGATGGACACGTCCGCATGCACACAAACACACACACACACACTCTCAACTAAATGAGATACATTGAGACCCAGTGGGCTCAGCTCTGTTGCCTTTGCAAATTGACTTACACTTCCATACACACACACACACACACACACTTTTGCCCACTGACCTCTGGGTGACCACCACCATTAAGTAAACACATGCCCACTGTGGAAAACAGACAGTACAGATGTAGGGTCAGAATATGAGCTGAAGATGCTACGGCAGGAAAATGATACAGTAGCATAAGAAAAGCAGGTACAGATCTGACACCTGTTAGCCTCACGCCAGCATGCATGTCTTGGCGTGTTTGTTTGACAGTGTGTGTGTGTACTGGTGGACGACGGACTCAGACATCCTTGCACAACAGGATAAAATATTCAATGGGATCATTAATATTTTAGATTTGACTCGTCTGTTAATATTCATACGCAGACACTGCTGACCTCTAAATACACTCTGGGGAACAGGAAAGTGAAGCGTATACTCTTGATCTGGGTGGCAGTTTGTCAATTTACATGGATGTTTGTCTGTCTGTTGATCTGCTTGGCTGGTTGTCTTTTAGTCTGTATTGCTAGTTGTCAGGGTACAATTTCTGTTTTGTACTTTTTCATTTTATTATAGCTTCACATCTCTTTCCATCCTATCATATCCACCCTGACTCCAACCCTGCCCAGTTGCTGTACCTGTAGCTCAATACTTCCTTAAGCATCTCTGAAGCACACTGAAGACTTTGACGTTACTATCAACAACTAGCCTAGCTCAGATCAATACGAGTGATTGGATCTTGTGCTAGAAAAAATTAAGCGATTGGGTATTAACTAGCAAAGCTTATGGGCCATGGCTCATCAATTTGAATGCTCCTTTTATTAACATTGACTGGTCTGGACTATACTGGAAGGATACAAAGCACCTGAGCTCTCAGACCTCCAGGGCTAAATGTACAATCTACATTGAACAACTTGACTGATGATTGGGTTTACGATGTTCACTAATGACTGATGACTGTGAAGACTGTTGTCAGATGACTGTAAAGACTGGGTTGATTGATGACGGCGCTGACTATCATGTCTAGGTTGACTGATTACGGCTCTGATTGATTGATGACGGTGCTGACTGTCATGACTATGTTAACTGCTGACTAGAATGACGGTTGACTGATGAAGCCGCTAACTGATGACGTTGTTGACTGTGAAGACAGTTGTCAGATGACTGTAAAGACTGTGTTGACTGATGACAGCATTGACCGTCATGACTAGGTTGACTGATTACGGCTCTGATTAATGAGAGCATTGAATGCCATGACTATAGGGCCCTACCCAAACTATGTCATGACTATGTTAACTGCTGACAAGAAGACTGTTGACCGATGACGCCACTAACTGCTGACAGTGTTGGCGAGGTTGGCTGGGAAGACTGATGACGGTGTTGACGATGTTGGCTGGGAAGACTGTTGACTGATGACGGTGTTGGCTGGGAAGACTATTGACTGATGATGGTGTTGGCTGGGAAGACTGTTGACTGATGATGGTGCTTACTGATGACGGTGTTGGCCGGGAAGACTGTTGACTGATGACGGTGCTTACTGATGACGGTGTTGGCTGGGAAGACTGTTGATTGATGACGGTGCTTACTGCCAAACCAAAGAACAGTTATCAGGTTGATAACAAGAACGTTTGACTTCTGGCATGTGAATTTTAATATTTTTTTGTGTTCAACATAAGTGGTATGGAATAAAAAGTAAACCCGTTTTGTGGCTAAGTTGAAAGGAGAAGGAAAATACTTTGTCCTGGTGCAGAATGGCTGAAAATGACCCTCTCTCTCCCTCCTCCCCTCTATCTCCCCTCTCTCCCTTCCCTTCTCCCTGAATTCCTCAGTTGACTCCCGTGGATCCCGCCACCTCCTGACTTCCCAGCATTCCTTGCCAGGGATCCCTGTGGCACTCAAACAGACCATAGACCTGCGCACCTCCATGGACGGCAAGTACAAGGAGATCGCAGAGGTGAGAGGAGGTGGATCGAATGGATTTGCTCGTTCAACACCGCTGCCGACACACTAGCGAATGAACCACGTTTAAAATGCATCAGGCCCGACAACACAAAAGCAAACGTTGTCCCTGTTTCTGAGGCAAGCTAACCTCCGTGTGTCTCTGCTCATTTAGGAGCTGTTCTCTCGCAGCATAGCGGAGAGCGATATGCTCCTCAGCGCCCCCTACGCATTCCCGGAAGACAGCCCCATAGAACAGCTGGAGGAGAGACGACAACGACTGGAGAGACAGATCAGCCAGGATGTCAAGTGAGGCGGGAGAGGAGGGGGTAGGGGGGTTTGGAGAGGAGGAGGAGGTGGTGGGTGGGAAGAGAGGGGTGGGAGAGAGGGGAGAGAGATTGAGGGGGAGGATTAGGGAGAGAAATAGAGAGACTGAGCGAGGGGTCCTGGGAGTCACTAGTCAGCAACTAATTCCTGTGATGGTGCCGTGTCAGAGTCTAAGCGGTTTTACTGCGTTTCTTTCAGGTTTGAGCCCGATATCCTCCTCAGGGCCAAACAGGAGTTCATGAAGACTGAGAGCGCTACGGACCTAGAGTAAGTACGGACCTAGAGTAAGTACGGACCTAGAGTACGTACGGACCTAGAGTATTTACAGAAGGCTGCCCACAATGTAACCTGGGGTTGAACCTTGTGTGGTCAAATAAAGCTTCAGAACATCTCTGCCCGTGTCTTCTGTCAGGTCCTTGGAAGAGCAGAACCGGGCCTTCATGGACCTGTACCCCAAGGAGAAGGAGCGGGAAGGAGAAAATGAGTACCAGCGGGTCTCCATCTCCGGAGAGGAGAAATGTGGTGTAGGTCACAGTAACATCTCCCAGGAAAAATCGTTGCCCTTGAGCAAGGCACTGAAAGCCATAGAAAACTCCTTCTGTGACGCCGCTCATGTAATATGAAAAGTGAACAACAACAAACGTCCGACTACTTTGAGCCAATTCTTCTGCTCTGGTCCAGGTTCCCTTCACGGACCTGCTGGATGCGGCGAAGTGTGTCGTCAAGGCGTTGTTCATCAGGCAGAGGTACATAGGACTGTCCATGCAGGGCTTCTGCCGGACCACGGCGCGCTTCCTGGAGGAGCTGAGTGACAGGCCGCTGGATATGGGGATCTACGAGGAGATGCCGGAGACTTCCGTCACGGCAGGTAGGATATGCTACACGCACACAGGATCAATAACTGTTTCTTGACATTTGCTTTCGGTCCAGGAAAACATGACCTTCCATCTGCTCTCCTCTTCCCACAGTAACACAGTGCATTTCCTACAGTCACTGCGTGCATTTAAAAAAGGGATTACTATAATTTTAGCTGACCCATTGCCTCTCAGCCAATCATTTTGCCTGGCTGGACCTGACTGTTTCATAATCGTAAGACCGTTTCACACTCCATCTGCTCTAGCACATACCAGAAAACAACTGCCTGGTTAAGGTAAAGAGTGAGAGAATTATCACCAGCGAGGTAACATGAAAGTCGTTTATGTTTGGACACCAAACGCCTTTTAGGGAAGAATGTCTGCCTCCTATGGTATTCTGCTCCACCTCATTCTACTGTACTCTGCTCTTCCATCCTACTGTACTCTGCTCCACCTCGTTCTACTGTACTCTGCTCTTCCATCCTACTGTACTCTGCTCCACCTCGTTCTACTGTACTCTGCTCTTCCATCCTACTGTACTCTGCTCCACCTCGTTCTACTGTACTCTGCTCCACCTCGTTCTACTGTACTCTGCTCTTCCATCCTACTGTACTCTGCTCCACCTCATTCTACTGTACTCTGCTCTTCCATCCTACTGTACTCTGCTCCACCTCGTTCTACTGTACTCTGCTCTTCCATCTTACTGTACTTTGCTCTTCCATCCTACTGTACTCTGCTCTTCCATCCTACTGTACTCTGCTCTTTCATTTTACTCGTTATTTGGATTTGATTCCAGACCTGGACCAGACGGTACACCCTCCGGTCTCAGCCACGCACCCCTACGAGAACCTGGATCCGGCCTGCATGCCTCCGGACATAGGGTACGGCTGCAGGATGGTCGACGGCGTTGTCCACATCTACACCGACAAGGACACCATGGACAAGTGAGACGGACCACTGACCATCAACAGGAGGCCTTATAAAGCCTTATAATCTGTGATGAGGCAACAAACCTGCGTTAACTGTTGCTTTGACTTTTAACATGCTAATTGTTCCTTCCAGACATTATTTGAGTAGTGTTTTAATTTAAAATAAATATTACATATTAATTCATTGATGTTATATACAATATGTATTTTTCGTTATTTCAAATATATTATGCTAATTCGAACTTAAGGTTCCTCAGACTTATCCTGAAGTCTCTGGTGGGCCTCTCATTTGGCCTTCAGCTGCGTTTGTCTTGGGGTGTGCCCTCTGGGTAATATTTGTTCTCTTATCAGGTCCACAGAACTAGACCTCCCCTACCCAGACCTGCAGGAGTACATCGCAGACATGAACGTCATGATGGCTCTCATCATCAACGGTCCTGTGTGAGTATGGAGGTTCACCGTCTCCGCCCTCACGGGTCAGTATGGAGGTTCACCAGACCACGCATCCACTTCCGCTGTCTGTAACAAACCACTGACGGCCAGCTGTCTGTCATCGTTGGGGCCGCTGAATCTGTGTTTGGGGTTTGTTTTCCTGTCTTTGCAGGAAGTCGTTCTGTTACCGTCGGTTACAGTATCTGAGTTCTAAGTTCCAGATGCACATCCTTCTGAATGAGATGAAGGAGCTTGCAGCCCAGAAGAAGGTTCCTCACAGAGACTTCTACAACATACGCAAGGTGAGCCAGCCTTGTAACCCACACTCATACGCTCTACTAGGACAATATTCTTGGAGGAGGGGTTTTTAAAAATGCCTAAATCTTTAGTTAGATCCTCAAAAGAAACTTTTAACCTAAAATCTCAGGTCAATTCCTCTTGGTGAGCTATGTCCTGAGCGCAATGAATGTGTGGTTCTTCCTGTCGGTGTCTGTGACCCTGGTTGACACCCTGTCTGTGACCCTGGTTGACACCCTGTCTGTGACCCTGGTTGACACCCTGTCTGTGACCCTGGTTGACACCCTGTCTGTGACCCTGGTTGACACCCGGTCTGTGACCCAGGTTGACACCCGGTCTGTGACCCAGGTTGACACCCGGTCTGTGACCCTGGTTGACACCCGGTCTGTGACCCTGGTTGACATCCTGTCTGTGACCCAGGTTGACACCCATATCCACGCCTCGTCCTGCATGAACCAGAAGCACCTGCTGAGGTTCATCAAGCGGGCCATGAAGAAGTATCCCGGGGAGATTGTCCACGTGGAGAAGGGGAAGGGACAGACCCTCATGGAGGTTTTCGAAACCATGAACCTCACAGCCTTCGACCTGAGTGTAGACACACTGGACATGCATGCGGTGAGTGGAAGGGGGAGGGGCAAGGAGCAGACAGATGGACTAGGAGTAGATCGGATCAAGGAGGAGGGACTACAAGGAGACAGTAGGTAGAAAAGGGGAGTGACTAGAAGGAGACAGTAGGTAGAAAAGGGGAGGGACTAGAAGGAGACAGTAGGTAGAAAAGGGGAGGGACTAGGAGGAAACAGTAGGTAGAAAAGGGGAGGGACTAGGAGGAGACAGTAGGTAGAAAAGGGGAGGGACTAGGAGGAAACAGTAGGTAGAAAAGGGGAGGGACTAGGAGGAGACTTGGAATTGGATGGAAAATAGATTATAAACAGATTATGTCGAATAAGAGCCAACAGCAAGGGAAGGTCAAAGGAAAGATAGAAGGGACATTTAAAAAGACATCAGTGAGGACCTGATAGACGGATGGCAGAATGTCTGTACTGAGCCTGTCCTCTCTTCAGGATCGCAACACTTTCCATCGCTTTGACAAGTTTAACTCCAAATACAACCCCATCGGAGAGTCCATCCTCAGAGAGATCTTCATCAAGACAGACAACCACGTAGAGGGCAAATACTTTGGACACATTATCAAGGTGATCAATGCAGTGTTAAGTAGAACAGAGCCTGTGACCCGTTTGAATGCTTATTTATGACATCCTTCCTCCCTGAACTCCTTCCTTGAAGTAAACAACTGACGACCGAGGCAGTGTGTTTTTCCATTTTGCTGCGTAAACAACGTCAGATTGTTGTTTACTTCCTGGAAGGGATGGAGGCGTTGATTAGGGGTCCTTCAAATGGCCTGCGTTTCTAACACGCCGTTGAAGCTCCAGTCTATGCATGACGGAGTGTGGCGTGGTATTGGTACATCCCATCGTGCCAGTCTCACCCCTGGTGACGGATGAGTGCCTCTCCTCTTCCCCCAGGAGGTGATGGCCGACCTGGAGGAGAGCAAGTACCAGAATGTGGAGCTGCGTCTGTCCGTCTACGGCCGCTGCAGGGACGAGTGGGACAAGCTGGCGGAGTGGGCGGTCAGGCACCAGGTGTACTCCAACAACGTCCGCTGGCTGGTGCAGGTGCCCAGGCTATTGTGAGTGAGGGCGCCCAGGCTATTGTGAGTGCGGGCGCCCAGGCTATTGTGAGTGCGGGCGCCCAGGCTATTGTGAGTGCGGGCGCCCAGGCTATTGTGAGTGCGGGCGCCCAGGCTATTGTGAGTGCGGGCGCCCAGGCTATTGTGAGTGCGGGCGCCCAGGCTATTGTGGGTTCAGTTAGTTTGTTCCTCGAGATTAACAACTCAGTTGAGGCCCTAGGAGGCGCTTCCGTAACCCTGTGAGGCTTCGGTGACCAGGGGCAGTTTGGGCGCTAGCTGGATGTTGCCCTTAGTTGCCCTTATTTTGTCATTATACCTCGTGTAGATCGATGAGTGAATTAGTGCTTTAATGTAAGAGAATGTATAAAAAGTGAAGGGGCCCGAAAACTGTCTGAAAGTGCAGTACGTGTTGTGTATTTCTCAAATGCTCTCCGAAACGCCCCACTGCCTCTCCGTCTCCCCACCCGGTACAGTTGTCTGATTTAGTGTGGATGTCTGTCCTGACAGTGACGTCTACCACACCAAGAAACAGCTGAGCAACTTCCAGGAGCTGCTGGAGAACATCTTCCTGCCTCTGTTTGAGGCATCCATCGACCCCACCAGCCACCCCGATCTGCACCTGTTCCTGCAACACGTGAGACGACCTCTGAGTCGGCCTCCGGCCCTCGGCCTTTGGGCCGGTCGGTCATGACCTCTGCCTCAGAGCCTCAGCCTTTGGGCCGGTCAGTCATGACCTCTGCCTCAGAGCCTCAGCCTTTGGGCCGGTCGGTCATGACCTTCAGAGCCTTTTGTGGTTATGGGCATTGTGTGTGTGTGTGTGTGATCAGGTGGTGGGCTTTGACAGTGTGGACGATGAGTCCAAGCCGGAACAACACTGCTTCAACATGGAGAGTCCCCTGCCCGTCAACTGGACCGAGGAGGAGAACCCCCCCTACTCCTACTACCTCTACTATATGTACTCCAACATGACCGTGCTCAACCACCTGCGCAGGTGTGTGTGTGTGTGTGTGTGTGTGTGTGTGTGTGTACAGGTACTGGGCCGCGTGACAATGCAGCACTGATCTTCCCTGGAGATCTACCTTGGTTTTGCTCTACAACCCCGAAAGATATTCCTCCCACTATCCCGTTACTGGTCATGTGGATGTCGTCACCAGGGTGATGAGAGCCTTCATCTCTGTGCTCCTGAGCTAGATGTCTGCTGGAGAAACCATAGCAACCGATCAATAGATCTAACGTCAATCCATCGCTCAACTGTATATTCTGGAACTTCCGTGGGAATATGTTTTACTTTTGTTTGTCAAATTGATTTGTTAAACGGTATGTTGAAAGGTTTTTGTGTGTTTTCGTTCCAGGCAGAGGGGTTTCAACACCCTGGTTCTGCGTCCTCACTGCGGAGAGGCGGGCCCAATTCACCATCTGGTGTCCGGTTTCATGTTGTCGGAGAACATCTCCCACGGACTGCTGCTCCGGAAGGTACTGAGAACCTCCGTCGGTAACCCTAGAACAGGATGAGGTAGCTCACAAAGGTCATGAGAACCAGCTGTTTGTGTGTGGGGCAAGAAGGAAATAGGATTTTGAATAACTGCACACCTTGATGAGACAGACTCCATCACATCTTTTGTAGGTATATACTTGTTTTTGATCAGTACATGTTATATTACAGACACTTTTTTTTATTCAAGGCAAACCCACATGTGCTTTATTGACTTATGTCATCCACAATGATATAATAAACAGAAGATAACCTCTTCCTCTGTCCCTCTTCTCCTTTCCTCACTTCCTCCCCTTCCCTCTTCCTCTCTCCTCCAGGCTCCTGTGCTACAGTATCTTTACTACCTGGCTCAGATTGGTATTGCCATGTCCCCTCTCAGCAACAACAGTCTGTTCCTCAGCTACCACCGTAACCCCCTGCCAGAGTATCTCTCCAGAGGTCTCATGGTGTCCCTGTCCACTGACGACCCCTTGCAGTTCCACTTCACAAAGGTAGGTGGCGCCGTTGGCTGTTAAAATGACTGCCGGTTTGAGCCTGAGACAATATGTCTGAACGCAACATTTGGTCTGATCACCATGGTAACGAGCTTTCTCATCCTAGGAGCCCCTGATGGAGGAGTACAGCATCGCTGCGCAGGTGTGGAAGCTGAGCTCCTGTGACATGTGTGAGCTGGCCAGGAACAGTGTCCTGATGAGTGGCTTCTCCCACAAGGTGATGCGCCCCAAGGCATGATCATTAACCACTACATTATCTGTTCCTACATTATTTCCCAGGGCGTTAGCAATGAGCAGGCCTCTTCCTGGCATGTTTCCATGTTATGGGTGAAATATTCATAGTGAAGCCGTGCCTTGAAGCCTATTACGTTTACATTTGAGTATTTTAGTAACCTAAGCGTACTTTAGATTCAAGACTAATACATGCCCATCCCCCTCACCCACCTTCTCCTCTCAGGTGAAAAGCTATTGGCTGGGGCCTCACTACATCGAGGACGGGCAGGAGGGCAACGACATCCGACGCACCAACGTCCCCGACATCCGCGTGGCGTACCGCTACGAGACCATGTGTGAGGAGCTCAACCTGATCACCCAGGCCATCCGCACGGACGAGCTGGAGACCATCACAGAGGAAGAGGGCAGCCTCTGCATGGGGCCAGTGTAGTGGGTGGAGCTCGGGGGAGATGGGCGGAGCCATTAATGCGCACGGGGGGGCCTGTGTGGGGGCCGGAGCAAAGGAGTGGCTGGAGCATAGTCTGTGAATGGGGGTGGCCTGTTTAGGGGAGGGAGCAATGAC
>JACXGK010003822.1:21685-42508 GCA_016801125.1 Novumbra hubbsi
GAGGGGGTGTGGCCTGTAGAGGAAGACAGGGAGTGGGGGGAGGAGCATTGTGTGGGACTTGTAGAGGGGGTGTGGCCTGTAGAGGAAGACAGGGAGTGGGGGGAGGAGCTTTGTGTGGGAATTGTAGAGGGGGTGTGGCCTGTAGAGGAAGACAGAGTGTGGGGGCGGAGCTGAGATTATCACCTTGTTCATGTGCAACCTGGAACTTGTTACCTCTGATGCCAACATGCAAACCGGTTGGAGTTCACACATCTCATTCGACCAATCAGCAGTTTGGACATGGTGACAGGATATGAATACTGAAACAGACCTTGGTTTTGCTAAAATGGTGGACATGCATACAGTACCGTGAAGATATGTTTTCCCTGCATTTAGGTCATATCAATACATAATGTACCGCACACCTAGGTAGAGAATGGATTATACAGTGTATATATAGAGAGATTTTATTACAGTATATAAAGCAGCTGGAACAGATTGACAGTGGCAGTTTACAGTTCTGTAATAGACAGGACTGCGTGAGATTGGTTCAATCACTAGACATGGCCAGTAGAGAAGAACAAACATGTTTCTCCAGTGACCTGTTATGCTTCAAGCTGCTGGATGTTGTGACTTTCTTCTGTACGATTCTTATTCTTTTACTTGTCACACTGTGAAGTCATTTCGGAACGTATTTATTTGCAAGTGATTATTATATCATTTTAACAAAAGCTAGAATTGTATGATTTTGTTTCCCCCCCCAGCTATTTAAAAAATCCCAAAAGAAATCCCACTTCTGTTTTCTATGCGTGTTCCCTACTTACTGCTTGCTCCAGTACTGTGTTGAACGCACTGCTGCCGATGATGGTAAATGCTTTCGAAATATTTAATTCTGTTATCGTTCCATTCCTTGCCAAATCCTGACAAGATGAAAATAACATGTCTCTAATTCTAGATTTTTTTTTTATACTTAAACAAGGTAAAAAGTTAATATTCTGTATGTGGAATTGGGGAAAGAACTCTGCATTCAGATCATTGACTTTAAATGGAGATTTATTTTAAAATCGCAATGGATTCATGTGAAGCACTACAAGTGTTCCTGTGCTTCATGAATCCTGGCGAAGTCATTGGGTCAACACTGTGAGAAGCACCTTGCAACAGTGAACGTCATGAGAGCCACACGAGACTTCATACGTGGCCTGACTTCACAAGGACCTGATTACAGACCTGGTTCGCTCATGGTTGAACCTCATAATGTATGCATGAGTGTGGTTCTTACTTTCCGTTTTAAAGTGTTACCTGAAGTGCTCTCTGATTTCCTGTTAAAGACTTGGGTTCTGTTTTGCTGGTTATCAATTTGTTGTCTTGTTTCTGAAATAAATGTTTCCCAATCTGTAGGAATTAATTGTTAGCTACTTTAGTGGGTGCTTTGTTTGCAGTTACTGGTACAGCGGTCCCGAAATGCCTCCCAGTTCCCTACACAGTGCTCTACTTTCAATCCCAACCCTGTTGAAAGGGTATTATGGCTCCTGTTTCTAGGTCTTTGTGAAAGAACGATGCCTCAAACTGGTTCTGTGGTGGATTACATTTTGGTTCACATACAAAGACATATTTTCGTGTACTCAACTAGGTGTGACTTCTACCATTTTTGTGTACTCAACTAGGTGTGACTTCTACCATTTTTGTGTACTCAACTGGGTGTGACTTAAAACTTTAAATGGAGATCTTATGCTTGATGTCCTTTGCAGGATTGTCTTTTTTTTCTTGTAAGAAATACAAATCCTATAGGAAGGTTTAATATCATAAATGTTGACTAGGACTGCAATGCTAATGAACGTCAACATGGGGCGTACTGCGTCTGCCAAGACAACCAAAGAGAGAAACTGAGTTTAGCCTTGTTAATGAGTCCTAATTAGA
The DNA here is from genome assembly GCA_016801125.1 of Novumbra hubbsi. Lineage (NCBI taxonomy): Eukaryota > Metazoa > Chordata > Actinopteri > Esociformes > Umbridae > Novumbra > Novumbra hubbsi. The sequence goes on from JACXGK010003822.1 coordinate 23,582, forward strand.
AGAATATCTGCCACATCAAAGTCCAGGAAAATCATGTAAATTATTCAGGACAGTTTGAGGGGGAAAGTTCCAGACATCTCCATGTGAGTTTAGCTAACCAGAAAAGCCCTCTAAACTCTTCGCCAGACAGCTGACGACACATGACTGGCCATTTGTGGGGAGGACACAGACCTTATTGTGTGATGTCTCCACCAACATCCTATTACCCCTGAAACCCAGTGGGCGGAAGAGGGAGATAGACGTGGGAGTAAGAGAGACCTGGCGCCAAATGCCTCTGTGGGAGACAATGAGCAGTGCATTTTGACAGTTGCAAAGTTGGACAGGAGACAAGAACTGTACACAGAAGCTTTTTGCATTATTTCTATTTGTGAATTGGTATGAAATGCACAGTTTCTTTGTGTTTTTATTTGTTTAGATAATCGGCTTTAAAGAAGACAAGTTAATAAAATGTTTGAGTGACTGTGGTGAGACAAGGAGGGGATCTTATTGGCCGGTTCCGCTTAAGAGGTCTGGTATAAACATGCACATTAACAGACAGACAATTCAGCGTTGGACACATCGCGAACTAAGACCCGTATCACTAATTGCAGGTTAGAGCCACATTCTCCTGACGTGCCTCGATTTAACGCCATTCACAATCGAGGAAAGTGCACAGCACCAAATACACAGATCCAAATAGGGATATAGCTGAATCTATGTCTTTGTAAAGAATTCAGACCCCTTAATAGCCACGTGTTGTAAACGTCATTTATAATCAATTAGACTCCAAATTGAGCTCAGGTGCATCATGTGTCCTTTGATGATTTGTGAGACGTCTCCAGAACTTGGAGTCCAATTGTGTCAAATGCCGTAGATTGGACGTGATTTAGAAAGGCACACGCCTGTCTAGTATCACCAGTCATACTTCAGATTGCTAGTCGGAGCAAAACTAAGCCGAATAGCATAGAACTGTGTAGAGGCATGGCTCTGGAAAGTTTATTATTATTATTTTGAACGACTTCAATGTTCCCAAGAGCACTCCGTTATTGTAAAATTGAAGCAGTTAAAAAACAAAACGTCCACCTAGAGCTGATTATATTAATCAAGTGTGTAAATGGTAGGCGACATTTGAATCAGGTGTGGGAGCGCCGGGGCAAAAGAATAAACAGCACACCTTGGAAACCGCTGATCTACAGCCAGGAACGGAAGAAACTGCCCAATTCAAGTCTGTGATGGCTTCTACAAATTACTAAACATTGTAATAAATAAATAAACACGTGTTTCTGCTTTGTCGTTATGGTGTATTGTGCGAAGATCAATGGTTAAAAAAAACAATTATAGATGAAGTAAAGGGGTCTGAAAACACCTGTAAAACACTATACCACTGACCAAGCGCTAAACTATGAGGCAATAAGATACATGTTATATTAATCTCTGGCTTTCAAGGTTCACGTAAAAGCATAGATTTTCCCACGTTCGTGTGGTGTTCTAATTTCCTGTATGTAAATGAGACAGGCAAGGGTGGGTTCAATATGATACGTGCCTCTTAAATTTACACAAATTCATTGTTTTATTTTCCCAATTTAGATAAGGGCAAGGTATTTAAAAAAAGGCAAACTGCTACTTCATTGTCAAATATTCACAGTATTAAACATGTTCCGAGTAAATGTAGGGAAACTGCTGTATGCTATGAGTACGATATGAATCAACCTTTTGCCAGACGTTGAATCCTCCAGTATAAAAGCCACTCCCATTGCAATAAACGTTATTCTCAGTGGTCGCTTTTGGGTGTTTAAATAAAAACAAACTTCACTGTGTGCGGTGCGCTGCATTACGTTGACTGTCAAGAGATACAAAATGACAATGAAATTGGCTTACTGGGATATTCGAGGGGTAAGTAACCATATTCTTCATTGGATGCACTTAGAGTCGCATAACAGTGTTTTTCTACCATTGTTTGTTGGTCGTCACATGTAGGACTCTCACTATTCCTTTCGATCGTATTTCAAGAGTTTCGTAGTAGAAAACCTATACAATCGTTACCTGTTATACTGAACTGTGTAAATAGCGGAATATAATGTTTGAATTACGTAACTAATTCCGATTTCGTTACCAGCTTGTATCTTTGATAGCACAGGTATTGTTTGTGCGACATTCTCAACCAGCCCGTAGAAAGTGTCTTCCTTGTAGCACATTAGAAAAGAATTAGTTAAAATAAAATTATACATTCTGTTGTCAGTGGTATGCACTTAGTACACTGGAGTCTCTTAGTTTGTGCTTTCCAAAACGGTTTGCTTAGCTGGTCACTTTTCTTCTTTTAGCTTGCTCAGCCGATCCGTCTGCTTTTGGAGTATACTGGCACTAAATATGAGGAAAAGTTCTATACTTGTGGAGAAGGTAACTCTTTCTTTCTTGTTTTTTTTTCCTAAAAGAAAGCTGTACACAGTTCTGTTAAATTGTAATCTTTATTCGTCTCCTGCAGCTCCAAACTATGACAAAAGCTGTTGGTTTGATGAGAAGAAGAAACTGGAAATGGACTTCCCAAACGTATGTAACCATAGGCGTTGTGTATTGAACCACACGCTCTGTGTGTCGCTAAACCACCCGTAACTAATGCTGTGTTACCCACAAGCTGCCCTACCTGGAGGACGGAGACCGGAAGATCGTCCAGAGCAACGCGATCATGAGATACGTCGCGCGCAAGCACAACCTCTGTAAGTGAATGGAACTCGGTCGCCGGTTTTATCGAGAACCGGGCCGTTGGGGTGTGTATGGATCGACCAGGCTGGCACGCTTTGTGTTGTTACTACACAGGTTTACGTGAACCAGCAACACGTAACGGATAATCATGAACTCGGGCGCATTTGTTCGGAGAATCATGCAAGCCAGTACAGGTCTGCGTGCCAACTGAAATGTGTGAAGGGACTTCCTGAAGTCTCCAAACATTTGGCCTTTCAGATTGGTCTGTTAATACATTTTTCTGGGTTACATTGCTTGTAGGTGGGGAGACTGAAGATGAGAAGATTCGTGTGGACATTCTTGAAAATCAGGCGATGGACTTTCGTAACGGCTTCGTGATGATGTGCTACACAGACTTTGTAAGTCACAGCCTTGGCTATTTACCAATCACCAGAGGCTGCAGGGTTGAAGGTGGCGCTATTACGTTACGGGCTGACGTAGTGGTTACTGCTTTGCTGACATTTTCTAAATGACAACTACAGGCTAAACATAGTTTTTAGATTCATTTAAAGAGGTGTAGGGTGTGCTGACAGCCTTTCCTTATGTCCAGCTAGTAAACATTTTAATACATATATTTTAAAGAGACATAAAGTAGCCTGACGTAAGTTATCACCAATTGATGCGTGACTAAACATCTCAACTATTGAGAAATCTGTTCTCTGTATTGGTGGCCCGCTATATGGGTTTTGTTCCCACCATCCTACCAGGACAAGATCTGAACTTTATAGTACATTCTTGGATTTGGATTGATGTGCAGTTTAAAACTTATGGTCCTATTTATCTTTCAAAAATGTGTTTAGTTTAACAATGTTTTGTAATGTTGTTTTTGCAAAAATGTTAACAGTATTTTATTAAATTCTGAGCCTTTAAATGTTTGTTAGTCCTTGTGGGGGAGAATGTTTGGAACCACGGTTGTCATTTGTCTCCCACAGGAAAAGATGAAACCAGGCTACACAGAGAGACTTCCTGAAACACTGAAGCAGTTTTCTGACTTCCTGGGAACCAGGAAGTGGTTTGCTGGTGACAAGGTATGACCCATTTCAATTGGCAATTAAGTGCTCTGTCAGTTAAGACTCCACCGTGCTTTTTTAATCAGATTAGGGAATTGGGAATTCCAATCAAAGCCAGAACTAAAACATGGGAGTATTTAGTTTGGGAAAACAAGCTCATGGATCAGTGCCTAAGATGACCGCAGGCCGGACCTTTAAGATGTTGAGGTGCGAAAGCTCAGAAGGCAAAGCACTTCTGTCCTGGGGGTTTTCTGTTTTATTCAAGCTGGGTTAAGGGTGACGTGATCTGACTAGCCTGTGCATTTTATCTGTGACTTGGAATACCTTCTCAGCTAGAGCCATACGTTTTATATTTGGTAGAGATGACGCATCTACATCAAGTGGGATTGTTGCTAGTATGGTGGATATGGAATTCTGTTTTGCTGGTTAGAATGTGGAATATGTGTGTTAACTCAACAGTTGACTGCAGACAAATGTATCTGTTCCAATTTTGACTAGTTCACTGCCCTGGCTGAAGTTTGGGTACATTAACATCATACACTCTCTGTCCTCCACCAGATCACCTTTGTGGATTTCATCATGTATGAGCTTCTGGACCAACATCTAATGTTCGATTCCAAGTGCTTGAATGACTTCAAGAACCTGAAGGAATTTGTGGACCACTTTGAGGTCACGATTATTACTCAGTTTATAAATGTTGAAGCATTAGAACCCCCGTCTCCTGTATTCACAAATTTTAATAGTAAACACTTGGAAGGGATTTTGAACCTCCACAGGTTGGGCATGATGCTTGTTAAACCAAGATGGTGGGTTTGATTCCTGAGACCACCAAAGTAGGTGGTTTGGCATTGTTGTTGCCACTGACTGAAGGTGCGTTTGTTCTTCCTCGACAGGCTCTGGAGAAGATGGCTGCCTATCTGATGTCCAGCCGCTTCATAAGGACTCCCGTCAATAACAAGATGGCCAAGTGGGGAAACAAGAAAGAATAAGACTGACGACTGGAAAACCCCACATAAGCACTTCTGATCTTTGACATTTGGTTGTAGAATGTGAGGTTGACTAAAAAGTATAGCATATGGACCAGTTGGACTTCAGTAGGTACTGAGAATCCGGACAGAATCTGTTTTGTGTAGCTGGTATACTAGCTGAAGCAGATGTGCACTTGGTGTTAAATGGATCAAACGTTATTAGGTATATGAATGCTGTGGCTGAAAACTCTTGAACATTTTGGTAGAAGATTTTTGTATCCTATTGAAACACATTTAATGCAGTGATTCATAACCAGGATCTTTGAGTATTTCATTAAATTGTTCCATTAATTAAGTTGAGTCTTGTGAAGTTTTTTGATAATGCAAAATTGGGGGGGGGGGGGGGGTGTATTCAGAAAGGTGATTGTATGGATTTTGATATCTTTAATTTGTGTGTTTTTATTTTTTATTCTCAGTATTGGAATATTCAGAATTAAACATTTAAAATGCGATTATGGGTTCAACAATTTGGAAATTAGTCAACTATTAAGTGACAGAACACAGCTGTCACACAATATATTGATAGCCTAGATCAGGGGTGGGCAAATATTTTGGCTTAGCGGCCACATCAGGATTTTGAAATGAAATGGAGGGCCACATTTGTTTTTGTACTTTGTTAATCATAATTGATTTGGAGGCCAGAAACTGTCAAAAGTTAAAACATACATTACATATGTACAATAGATCCCATATAAGGTGTAAATAGTTAAAATTCTGATAAGAATGGGCTAGGAAGTTGGTTTTTCAATTCCCCCCAAAATAATTGTATTACATTCCGTGGGCCGGATGGGACAGCCTCGCGGGCCGCATTTGGCCCCCGGGCCGTAGTTTGCCCACCCCTGGCCTAGATAAATGGACAAATGAGATTTAAATCAAACGTTTTATAGTTGCTATTCGTTGTTGGTTCCTAGTCGTTATTTGAGACTAAGGCCCATATCCGTCCGGTTCACTGGCAAGCTGCAAAAGATGATTACAGGGTTAATCTTCATTCCAGATGTGTTTCTGTTTATTTAGAATTAATCTGGTAGAAATTGGGGGGGAAACGCATGCATCATGAATATGTCAATTTAAATTAACTTGATCCAAGTTCTGTGCGTGTGCTTTCACTCACAGCTATGGAGCTCTTGATGGCTTGCAGCTGAAAGAAAACCCTTCCGCCCTCTTCTGGACACACGATCCGTATCTCATCCTTGGTCATTCCCAGAAGTAGAGCTCCATTCAACACGCTCAGACTACGAATCGTTCTATGACAAAATTAAGCAGTTATAAGAACAAAACTGTTCATTTAAAGGCAGCAGTGGCATGGCACTCTTTCGTATAGCCAAGCTGACCACCATAATCTACATTGAAGCCTAGACTCTGGTTGAGGTGTTGGCTGGTAAGAAAGTTTCGCCCTTAGAAGCTGCAGGATATCGTCCGCGGCGATTTCCTAAACCTATCAAAATCTACCGACTCCCTTGGGTGTGGCTGTCGTACAAGCTAAGTGAGGTAGTCAAATTCGTGACCCAAACAAGCTTCATAACATTATCAAAGTCTGAAGTCCTTGAACATTCAGCGTTTTTAGTACAGCTAGCTTTACTGTAAGTGTGAATCTCCCTCAGAATCACCAGTCATGCCATGAAATGTGTCTTACATTTTGGAGAAGCCTTTATACTCCAGCCAGGCTTTCACATCTGCGGGTCTGGACTTCATGTTGAGGGGAGCGGGGGATCGGATGTTCCCTGTGTCTTCCCTCGATCCTTCTCCGTCCAGAGGCTCCAGAACGTTCTTCGCAACATGACCTTCCTCACCGTGCGCATTGCGGACTTTCCACCACCGACCTGACTTGTCCAATACCTAGAAGAAAAAAAAATTTACGTAAGATTTTTTTATTTATATATCTGTCAGGTTTTTATGCTTTATTAGACATTAATCTAGGGGATGATGAGGAAGGGGCTGAAGAAGAAGGGTGTTGGACCCTAACCCCTGCTGCAGTGGGATGTGTGTCAGAGCATAATAGACCATTGGACCACTTGGGGCAACACCGGCTCCCCCAAATGTTGACTTTGTTTTTGTTTCTGCTCCCTGTGCAGACCTGTCTTGTCTGTAGCCTGTCGGGTCTGGACCCAAACCCACCTGGACAATCTCTCCTCTTATAATGTTCAGTTCCTCGTGGTTCCGGGCCATGAAGTTATAGATCACACGCATCCTCACTGGGGGCTGTTCCCTGGCAAACGGAGACACACAACGTTGCCTAATTCAAGTGACACGGCAGTGTCATAGAAGAGCATGTGAAATGTATGTGATTGTAAAAGCAACACAAAGAGGTTCTTCGAAGACAAACATGAAGCACTAGGTTCCTACAATTCAACAGCAGTCAGCAACTCGGGTGCTGGAGATCTCCGGGCAGTTTGCGTTTTGGATTTAACTTTGAACGCCAGGTGTGTTGTGTTTCACCGCAGTGGTTGGTTGTTTTAGTTGATCATGTGTGTTGCCTAGTTTCATGTGTGCATATAGGTGTATATATTCACAATGCAAATTTCAAGGACATAGTCAGCTGACTTTCAGCAACACCACTTGAAATTCAGCATTGATGTAAGCGTAGATATATGAATGTCATTTAACCGTTGCTAGCAAGCAGGCTAACTATGCTGTTGAACCTCCCCCCACTCCCCAAAAACCAATAAAATAGGAGACCCTGGGGGGAAAATGTTGGGAACCCCTGAATTAGAGCATCATCAGGCAGTGTAGCCGATATTAGGGAGGCTGCATCTCACCGTGAAGGTGGCTGATTATTCCATTGTGAGTTCATCATGGGCTGTGAAAGTCATGGAAACGAAGCAATTAGAAATATAATTCCATGTAGAACCAGTTCAGTGGATGTTGACGACTGCTGTCTGTGCCAGTCTCACCTCCTCGGGTCGCTGCATGTACCGACTGTTGTTTCTACTCAGTTGTCCACCCTGAGAGAACACAGAAAGAGAGATCTACATCTTATTTCTCAATCAGGATTTTATACATGGGCAAGCAATTGCAGTGATTGCGACTTGTTTCAGGGGCTGGTTGGTGCCAACCAAGAATACAGGGTGTATTCTTCAAAATGAGGATCTGTCCTCTTACATCTGTCTGATGTAACACATTCTCAATCTCCATAAGTCACTTTCTGCAGCTTATGGTTTTAAGGTTGGTTTAAAGATTTTTGATTACCTCATCAGGCCTTTGTTGCATCATCTCCCGCCTGGGGGGGAAGTCCTGACTATTGCTTCTACTCAGGCCCTGATTGGCTGACAGTGGAACAGGCATGGGTAGCTGCCAACCGTCATAAAACTCTGGTTTGTAGGGCGGAATCATGTGGCCATCTGGCCATTGAGATCTGGTACAACAAAAAAGGAAACACAAACAGCATGGTGTGCTACAGCATCTATATGTAATAAGGCATGAAAGAGTGTGGCATATGGCCATTATACAATGGCTAAGAGCTGTTCTTAGTGGATGATGTGACGTTACACCCGTGGTATACAGTCTTTTACAAACCGGCTAGTTTGATTCCTGAATGTTGGCTTATAGCCTGGATACGAATACCACGGGTATGACTTCACATCACCTTTAACTGCTTTAATTGTGTGCGTTATAATCGCTATAAGGCCTTCCAGGGGTTTCCTTTATTGTACCCAGGCGCCCTGCCATCTGTACAATAAAGGAAACCTCGGAGATGCTATATTGAGATTATAACGCACCCAATAAAGCAGTTAAAGGTGCTGTCACTCCGCCATCTGCCAACTCTGCGTCTGTCCTAAAGGCTAACTAAACAACAAGCACTTTAATCCAGGTCCTTATATTCACAGAGCACCTCTTAGCAGGACTGCTGATCCTCACGTGGTTTAGGGTTAAGCCCACACAGATATCTGTTACTATAGGAACCAAATTGTTTACAATCCGGCAGGTTGTCAGCTGTTAGCGGTGTGTCTGTTTTGACCTTTATTAAAGCCATAGGCATTATATTCAGAGAGTTGGCCACCGTCTTTCAGTATTTCTAGCTCTGTGTTTTAGGGTAGGGCCCAAACGATCTACATCAGGGACCTGTGGTGTCCAGGACTCTGGTTTTGTCAGAGAAAACCTTAAAAGCGAGGGATTTAGGGCGGGGACCCGTGTGCTCCGGGTGGATTGGACGGCAGCTGACCTGGGTACGTTCCAGGAGTCGCCCAGGGCCCTCAGCAGTCTGTCCTCCCCTGGGGTCATGACCTGGTTGAGCAGAGTGAGGGCTGGCTCTATGAGCAGGGGGGTCAGGATGCTGGGGATCTGATCCAGGGGGTGGTGGGCCCACAGCTGGGGTGGTGAAGGGGAGGGAGAGGGGTGTAAGCATGGGCATTGCATCGATCAGGGGTGTCAAACGTACTGTACTGTGTACTGTATAAACAATGAAATGGGGGTGTACTGTATAAACAGTAAAATGGGGGTGTACTACATGAACAGTAAAATGGAGGTGTACTGTATAAACAGTAAAATGGGGGTGTACTGTATAAACAGTAAAATGGAGGTGTACTGTATAAACAGTAAAATGGGGGTGTACTGTATAAACAGTAAAATGGGGGTGTACTGTATAAACAGTAAAATGGAGGTGTACTGTATAAACAGTAAAATGGGGGTGTACTGTATAAACAGTAAAATGGGGATGTACTGTATGAACAGTAAAATGGGGGTGTACTGTATAAACAGTAAAATGGGCCTTGTTAAAATACAAAACTGCACACACAATTCTGGAATGATAATGTTTTCTAGTCAAGGGCCTAATATGTGAATCAAACACTCACCAAGTCCAGAAAGGAGAATAGAATGTGGACAAAGTCTGGAGCACTGGGGTTCTGGATCTCTCCATTCAGCTTCCCCTGTAACACAAGAGCACCAGTAAGGGCAGTACTGCACAACGTGGACACTTTGACCCAGATTTTCAGATTAACACACGGAAATGAACAAAGCTCAGCAATAAAGGGCTGTGTTACAACTGGTGCCATTAAGCACTAGGAGAAAAAAGTTGGTCTTTTGGCGACTCCACAGGAAACAAAACATACCTTTTCTCCGAGTAATTCAACAGTATAATGTGTTATAATATGAATATAAATACCATCATCTATGATCAGCATTGGGAAAATATATGAATTATATGGACACTTGATGTGAGATAGTAGAGCCTTAGTTCAACTAAGTTCATGTATCCAACCATCTTGTGATAAAGGACAACAAATCAACCTACCAGTAGGTTGAATCCATACTTGATTTTCTGAAGACAGGAGACAAGCTCTTCCCTGGATGGCAAGTTGTCCACTACAGGAAAGGAAAAAGTGTAAAATTAAATATTTCTTCTGTTCAGTAAGCATAGCGAATCCATTGTAAATAATAATGTTCCACACTTCCTAGCCTGAAGATGTAACCATAGCAAATCAATTATAAATAACAATATACCACGCTTCCTAGCCTGAAGAAAAGGTCTATCTTCTAGTTGTTCTTTGTACTATATAGTTTAATAGTGACCACAAGGAAATTAATTTACAGATCTGCAACCAGAAAATCCCACTTTGAATAAAGATTCTCTATATGGACGAAAGTATTAGGACACCTACACATTAAAGCTACAGGAGCTTAAATGACATTCTATTCTAAATCCATAGGCCTAGGCCACCCCCAGAAAAACAACCCCATAGCATTATCCCTCCTCCACTAAACTTTACAGTTGGCAAAATGCAGTCAGGCAGGAAACTTTCTCCTGGCATTCGCCAAACTCAGACTTGTACACCAGACTGCCAGAAGAGAAGTGTGATTCATCACCCTACAGAGCATGTTTCCACTGCTCCAGAGTTGAGTGGTGAAGTGCTTTACACCACTCCATCTGACGCTCTGCATTGTGCTTGGTGATGTAAGGCTTGCATATAGCCACTCAAATATGGAAACCCACGCCATGAAGCTCCCGGCGCACAGTTTTAACGCTTCCACTTGGCAATAACACCACTTACAATTGATGGTGGAATATCTAGGAGGGAAGACATTTCATGAACTGACTTGTTGCAACGGTGAAATCATAGTACAATGCCATGCTCAAAATCAGTGAGCTCATTAGAATGACCCATTCTTTCACAAATGTTTGTAAAGGCAGACTGCATTGCTAGGGGTTTGATGTTATACACCTGTGGCAATGGAACTGCATGAAACACCTGAATTCAATGAATAAGAGTGTGGCCCAATACCTTTTTGCTTCGAGCTTTTATTCTTTTTTTTTTTCTTGTTCCGTTCTTCATTAGCAGCGGACACTTTTCCCATGAAGTACTCCACGTCGCTTAAGGTGTGGTTTAAAATTGCCTACAGAGGGAAGATAAAAGAGAGATTTATTTGACCCCCGAGCCGCTACAATGGGAGATATTGTTTGTTTGATATTGCCTGTTAAAAACGATATTTCTTTCTTTTTGTTAGATGTCGTACTGACCACGTTCCTGTCTGTTTCAGCCTGTGAGGCCTGGGGTTGAGGGGGCTCTTGGTCCATGTCTCTGTACCGTAACCCTCCGTAGCCTTCCTGACTATGCAGAGAATCCGGTAGTGGGCTGGAAGGGTGGCTCTCTGGAACCCCAGTTAAAGACAGATCTTATTACTATTTAACATATCAGACTATTACATATCCCCAATGAAGCAGAAAGGAATAGAAAGCAGAAAGGAATAGTCCATTTGTCATTGGTGTAAAGGGTCTGGTGGGAGGGACCATGTGGTAAGACATTTCTTAAGACGACTCTTCACTCAACATCAGCCTCCACCCCTTATCTTTGTAAGCATTCTTGTAAGTACTTAATCAACAACGTGGAGGCGAGTAGAATGTGCTAAAGAGATAAGCTTGATGTGGAACATCTCTCAGAGAGAAACAACATTGTATGCGAGTCTGGTTCAAGGAATTACTCACTGCTGACCCAACATGCAGGCTTAAAAAGTTGCAATCATTTAGCTTTATAGTTTTTTAAACCCACTGGTAACTATCACAGGTGAATGTGTTTTCAGAAGCCACTGATAACTATCACTGGTGAATGTGTTTTCAGAAGCCACTGGTAACTATCACTGGTGAATGTGTTTTCAGAAGCCACTGGTAACTATCACTGGTGAATGTGTTTTCAGAAGCCACTGGTAACTATCACAGGTGAATGTGTTTTTAGAAGCCACTGGGGACTGTTGCTGGTGAAAGTGCTTTTAGCGGAAGTTCGTTTTATTCTTTAACGAATTGGAAAACACTGCTTTAATGCACAGTGTGAGACAACGGAGGACCAAAGCAATGAAGGACCAGGATAGGGCTCACCATACTCCCTTACATTCCTGAGGTACGGCGGGGCCGGTGGATCTGGTGGTGGAGGGATCCTCTCATGAGGCATCATGGGAGGGAGACTAATGGGCATGAAGCCATTACCAACGTTGCAGTCCATATTACTCCTGAGAGAGGGAGAGAGGTGTTCACGAGGGTATTTGTGTGTGATCCAGGCCTATGTGTACATGTAAAACCTGATTTATTGGTCCCCACAAAGTCTTTTGGCAGGACCCCAATAAGGAAACAGTGATTTCACACTCAATGGTTAGTGTCAGAATTAGGGTAGGTTCCTTTTGGGATGTAAATGTTAAGGTTAGGGGACAGGGAACATGTATTTTTTGGTTTTCCAGTCTGAAAAAGTATTGAAAACAGACTCGTCTGACTGTATTTCTGGTACCTGATGTCATGATGGTCTCTGATTGGTTGTCTTCGGGGCGCCTCTGAAGCGCTAGAGTGGGCTTGAATGGCCCTTTCCAAGTCACTGCTGATGTGTTCAGCCTGGCAGAAGGGACAGGACACTTATTCATACGGGTTGGTTTTGTTTAAGACATACATAAAACCGGGGGAGACTTAGCACTGTGTTGGACCGCGCTGTCCGTGTCTGTTATGATGTTGTGTGAGAACGTTGGCACGTGTGAGAACGTTACATTTTAGTCCCTGTTATACTGAGTGACTTACAGTGGTGAGATCATACATTTTCTAAATTTTATGTTTCTTGCACCAAGCGCCATGCTCAATCAACTGAGCCACACTGACTGGACATCAACCCCTACATTACTACACCACAGACAATGCAACACAGCTAAACCACTACAACACAACACCGCTACACAACTAAACCCCAACAACCCCACTGAAACAATGTGAACTCATTTTGTAATGTACTAAATATTTGTTGAATTCCTCTTTATTTTCTACTATAGGTAATGCCATCTTTTCAATATTATTATAATTATATAAATTGAACTTATTAATATGGTGGTAAAAAGTCATGGTAATAAATGGTCACGTGATCACAGGTAACCGTGGTTAGAGGTAGTGAAGTGTCACACGGTGAAGGGGTCAAGGGTCACGGTGATCAAGGCTGTCTCACTTAACTCACCCCGACTTCCTCACATTGGAACATGAAGATCTGAGGCGTGCGTCTGTTACGTTCCTGCACCGTGACGGTAAGCAGGGAGTCGTAGGCACAGCTGTTCAACACTGCTTTGGCCTGAACTACACACCCCAGAGGCACTACCTCCAGCTCTGCCTGTAGAGAGATCAGAGGAATGGAGAGAGGTCGGAGGAGGTTTGATTAGTGGGGGGTATAATAGGCCCAACTGAACGACAAATGATGAGTTAAAGCCAGATTGCACTCGCAATCACGGTTAGTATTTTTGATATCCTACATAGAGGAAGTAAAGCTCATTCAGGATGCACAATACAATCACAACCTAAAAATATAATATATATTACATTCTCTGTGAAATTTGAATGCATGCTTTTCTATTGCTACTTTCTAGGCAACCATTTAATCTGAATGGACAGAGGAATTTGAGTCTGTCGGCGTGAGACCCAGCCGACCAAAGTAAAGTCGCACATTCTAACCATTTTTACGGTACCCCTGAGTAGAGCGCACACCGTAACCCAAAAGTATTTGGACGGTAAAACAAAAAGTTTCTGTCTGCATTTCATCATTCTGGATTTGAAACTGCGCAGTGAACGCGGGGTTAAAGTGCATACTATCCACGTTGATTTTAGCATATTTTCATGCGTATTGGATGAATCCTGTAGATGCCATATCGGGAATACCCTCGTAATCTACAGGCGGGAGGACAAAGTGGATTGCCTTTGTCTCGATGTCGTTGAGCTGCAGGTGTCCTCCCTGCACTTCCAGGATCATCTCCTGCCCCCACACCTTCCCCACCGCGTCTAGCCTCTTTAGCCGGGCCACAGAGTCGTCCAGGCTGCGGACATCCTGGCCATCCAAATCGCAGGTGATCAGGTGCTGGTGTGGAATAGAACGACTGGTGAAATATATACAGACTTACAAGTATGTTTACATAAAATGCAGTCTAAAGGTATTTGGACAGTGACAAGAGTTTTGTTGTTTTGTTGTTATGTTAGTTATGTTACTTTTTTGGAAAGGAAAGAAGAAGGTGGAATGGTCTCTTAATTTTGTAGACATATATTCATATGGTCTTGCTTCTTTTGATAGACACTAGGAGTTCAGATTGAGTTCCTCACCTCCACCCGATACTGGAAGCCGTCTTGTTCGTTGTTCATTGTTTCGGAATACTCCTTCCTTTGCTCTGAAATATCATACTAAACTATTATGTTTTATGAAAACAGACGAAAGCGAAACAATATTCATGGGAAGTGGTCATTAGCCCATATACTAAATAAAATAAATTGAATACTTTACAAAACTTGATGGATGTATGCATCATTTATGTGAATTGATTTAGGTGTTAATAAAATATAAATAGTGATTGATGTATGAATACTACATAAAAGGTGCTTGATATGTAATTCCTTTTTGAAAAGTTGTGACATTTAGTTGAGCTACTCTCCCTTTATGAAGGGAGAGTAGCTCTATAACGGGGTTTATCAACTCGGGCCCTTAAAGCTTTACTCCAGTTCTTCATTGCAACCCTCTAATCAGGGACTTATTCACACCTGGGAGACCAGGTGGGTCCAATTAACGATGAGGTAGAATAGAAAACCAGCAGGCTTCGGCCCTCGTAGGGTGAGTCGATGATCCCTGCTATAGATGGTTGTTGAGACAACAGCATAATAAAGTGGTTTGAGTTGCAAATCTTATATTAAAGGGGATTGAGAAATTCATTCTATGTGAAAAGTGATTGAGCTATGAATCCTGTATAAAATAATTGTCTGGAACCCATGAAGGTGATTGAGGATTGAATACTACATGAAGGTTGACTATGGTGCAAATGTTATTTCCCAGGTGATTGAGGTGTGAATCCCATATGAATGTGTATGTTGGGTGTGAATCCTATTTTAAAGGTGATTGTGGTTTGAAGGATGATTGAGGTGGGAACTCACTGTATATGGATTTGGCACTGGGTCGGGGCATGCTGGACCTCTGAGGGGGAGAATCCTCCCTACGGTCAAAGCAGAAAGTTCCATCAGTTTCTTGAGGACACTTACTGTACAGTGGCTGATCACATCATCCCCACCTGGTCTATAGACTGACCGGGACCCGCAACTCATCCCCACCTGGTCTATAGTCTACCCGGGACCCGCAACTCATCCCCACCTGGTCTATAGTCTACCCGGGACCCGCAACTCATCCCCACCTGGTCTATAGTCTACCCGGGACCCGCAACTCATCCCCACCTGGTCTATAGTCTACCCGGGACCCGCAACTCATCCCCACCTGGTCTATAGTCTACCCGGGACCCACAACTCATCCCCACCTGGTCTATAGACTGACCGGGACCCACAACTCATCTCCCAACCTCTCAAACAAGCCCATGTGAATTAGACTGATACTGTACCTCAGATGGTAGGAGAATGGCACACTGCGGTTCCCAAACATTTCAGCGTTCTGAGGTCAATGATCTGCAAAGGGCAAAGGTCACGCTATTTAATTGTCAGCAAAGGCTGTGAACTCAAGCGTTGGATACACTGCTTGGCAGGAAGTGACAGGGGAGCGCCCACAGACACAGAACGTTCACACAGTATTTCATGCTAACATCCCAATAATTTCAGCAGTGTCTCACTATTCAAACGAAGCCAAGAAGGAAAAGTTAAAAAACTGTTAAAACAATTCTCATAAATATTTTGACAAGAAAACAGATGAAGAAAAGTGTGATATGTGAAGGGTGGGTAGGCTTACTTGCAGTAGGAAGTCTGGAATCACAGGGATATTTGCCAGTGATTCTAGAACTAATTGCAAAACAGGCAACATTCCAAAGGCAAACACAAGCCGATTTAAAGACAGAACTGCGTAGTCGACGGCAAAGCCTTACATATTCCTCTTAACAGAACATAGTTGAACAACAAGTTGCAGTTCTCTATAAAAGTCAACAATAATAGTCAACAGATTTGACACAGAAGTGACCTCGATGAGACTTAGATCAAGCCCATCTTGCCAGGTAAATTAGAAGAAAATTTGACACATTGACTCCCCTGCTGGCTAATATTTGTCTGTGAGGTCCCACAATAATAGTTTTTCAGGAAAATAAAATTGTTAATCTCTCGTCACTAGCACTTTTTATGCACCATTTTTATTTATCTATTTTATTTACTTGCCTTGCTAAGCGATAGGCTGATATTCATTGACTGCCTTACCTGGGATTGTAGCCTCTATCCTTAGTTCACAGACCCGTGATCTATCCTCTCATATTCCAAGATGTTTAAGACATACAGGCGACACATCCATGACCCTAAACTTCCTGGTTGAAAACGCCACGCTCAAAGTCCACCTTGAGTTGTTTTGGGTGTGGTGAACAATTTATGACACGGTCATGTACACATACTGGCTCTTCTGCTCGGTGCAAAATTCTAGTAACATCGGGAGAAGACGTCCGTTTAAGAGTACAGCCTCCTGACTGGAGCGCTAGGAGACAGAAGGGCCATTTCTAATGGCCCCCTACTCTATAGCGCTCCAGCTTTAACAGTAGTTTAATGTCCCCTAGCGAAAGGCCACACATTGTAAAAGTGGTGTTTGAGAAGCAGAGGTCGTTTCTTTAGAGAAAACGGCTTATCTCTTAAGTTCTGTACATCAGAAGTACAAAGGTTTGGAAACACCTGGCAACTAAACCCTGTTGATAAAAAGTCAAGGTTGTGAAAATGCATCACAACATTAATCTCTGACCTCTTTGGCAACCTCTCTGACTTCATTTTATTAGAGGCTGTGCCTCACAAACTGTTAGGGAATTTAAAATCCATCGACTTAAGTTGGAGCAAAACAACCATCGCAGGATATTCATCGTTATTGTGCAATAAAACAAATGAACACAGGGTTGTACACAGTGGAGATTGGCCAAGAATAATACCAAACTAAAGTGATTAAAAGGAACCTTTTTATTTCACGATCAGTTGCCGTGTGTATATACACTCATAATATGGACAGAGACCACTTTTGTAAGAGCAAATCATTTATTTGTGATGAAGTGGGGAGCGGTAAGCCGGGTATCGGGACACAACGTTTTAGACGGGAACGGTACAGCATCACACAGTGGCCTTCCCCTGTTGGATTTTAGCCAGTGACTTCAGGTCTGTGATGCACTTGGCGATACTGGTCTTCTCCTGGAACAGACACAAATACATCTAGAGTTAGTGTCAAGGAGACACGGGGTCATGAATAAAAACAGAATTTTGACCACAAGCTACCTACAAACGTCTCAAGGACGACCTCTAGTGGGGGGTTTATAGTGTGGCCCCAAACCAATAGCTCTGATAGTTCATTGGTCAAAAAGCATGGCTGTATTTAAAACCTTTTAGCTTAGACAACAGTTTTTCAAGGTAGGTTTTTTACAGATTGACTGCAACAAGGTAGTGGTCAAAGGGCATATTTGACTTTCCATAGAGGAGGATAGAGACCTCTGGTAGCCAAACGAGCAGTGGTGTTGAGGACTTCCACCGTTTTGTAAACAGGGTTGAACTTCCTATGGGTTAAGGAAGGCTCACATGACTGAACTGGCTAATCAGAAGGAAGCGCGTAAACGACCACCAGTCTGGGCAAACCTAACATGTCCTAAGATGGCGGAAAATCAGACAGACAGCTGGGCTTCATTCTAGCCGAGCCCCCGGGTGAGCGTAACCACCAATCAGAAAACGAAACCAGCAGCTCTAACACCAGAGAGAACAGAACCACGGCCCGACCCACCGCGTCCAGCCCCGACGTTAGCGCGCAGCGGCTCGTCGACAGACGGGTCTCTAGTGTGCTGGCGCGAGGGCAAACCCATAGCCGGGCACCCGTCCATGTCAGCGTGCCTTTTTCACCATCCATACTGCACCCCCCCCGTTGTGATGTAGCTGCCAGCCCCGCCCCCAGCCCCGCTCCACCTGTTGAGGGGTGATGCTGGTGACCACGTTCTTCTCCACCCAGTTGACCATGTGCTCCTGCTCCATGCGACGATGCAGGGACTGCAGGGCGATCTGGTAGTCCAGACGCTTCTTCACCTCGTTGTTCACCGTGTGGAGACGCTCCCTCCAGTTGGTCTCCAGCAGCATGGCCACGTTGTTCTGGGGGAGGAGCCACAGACGAGGGGGAGGAACATCACTGGTGATTTTTATTTTAAGCTTCTCACACACAGTCATAAAATGGTTTCCGCGTCTTCCTCCAGGCACGTAGACAACTCCTAAATATCCTCTAGTATCTAGTTGATAATGCACACAAGTTACCGGACGTTTATAGCCACAGCAACAGACGGGCATGCGTTTTACGCAAACCTGAAACGGCGAGTCAAACCGCCTTGGTGCTTTAAACTCTATAGAAGAACCTACGCAATCGGGAAACGCACACAGAAGACTTGAGCTCAAACACGACTGGGTCCCACTCACCCTCTTGGCGTCAAAGAGCATGTTCCGTCCCTCGACCCTCCACTGCTCCTTCTTCTCCTCCTCGATGGCCTGAGCTAGACTGGTCACAGCCAGGGCCTTCACCTCCTCAGCCTTCTGCAACTTCTCCTACAAGGCAACAATACACCAGTCCGTCAGTCAGTGCCAGGCGACCAAAACGCCACATCAGTCGGTCTGGGTCGCGGCCACGTCAGTCGGTCTGGGTCGCGGCCACGTCAGTCGGTCTGGGTCGCGGCCACGTCAGTCGGTCTGGGTCGCGGCCACGTCAGTCGGTCTGGGTCGCGGCCACGTCAGTCGGTCTGGGTCGCGGCCACGTCAGTCGGTC
>JACXGK010003823.1:0-42318 GCA_016801125.1 Novumbra hubbsi
TAGTCACGTTAGTCTCTACCCACACTGACATATCACAGACGTTAGTCTCTACCCACACTAACATATCACAGACGTTAGTCTCTACCCACACTGACATATCACAGACGTTAGTCACGTTAGTCTCTACCCACACTGACATATCACAGACGTTAGTCACGTTAGTCTCTACCCACACTGACATATCACAGACGTAAGTCACGTCGGTCTCTACCCACACTGACATATCACAGACGTTAGTCACGTTAGTCTCTACCCGCACTGACATATCAGAGACGTTAGTCACGTTAGTCTCTACCCACACTGACATATCAGAGACGTTAGTCTCTCTCCACACTGACATATCAGAGACGTTAGTCACGTTAGTCTCTACCCACACTGACATATCAGAGACGTTAGTCATGTTAGTCTCTCTCCACACTGACATATCAGAGACATTAGTCACGTTAGTCTCTACCCACACTGACATATCAGAGACGTTAGTCATGTTAGTCTCTCTCCACACTGACATATCAGAGACGTTAGTCACGTTAGTCTCTCTCCACACTGACATATCAGAGACGCTAGTCTCTCTCCACATTGACATACCAGGGACGTTAGTCACGTTAGTATCTCTCCACACTGACATACCAGGGACGTTAGTCTCTCTCCACACTGACATATCAGAGACGTTAGTCACGATAGTCTATTTCCACACTGACATACCAGAGACGTCAACCTCTCTCCACACCAACATATCAGAGACTTTAGCCACTTTAGTCACTCCGCACTGGGTATCAGAGTGGAGTGACATTGCATACAGATCTCTGTTACTATTACAGTAATCTCTAAACATGGCTGGGCCCCTTGATAAACCTGAGGGAAATAGGCTGTACAAAGGTTAGGCACACATGAACAACATGTTACACATCCAGCCCAAAAGTGGGAGGTTCAAAAAACTTTATTTACAAGTTAGACCATGTTTTGTGTCTTGCTGCCAGTGTTCTAGGAAATGAATACAGAACCCTTGTGGTATAATATTTAGTCCCAAGATGTGTTGCCTGAATCCGTCTCTTTCTATACCAACTGACTGCCTGATTAAGCAGTCTGTTGCTTGGCTGTGTTGTGTTCTGTCTCAAATCCGTTGTCATGGTTTTACCGTGTTCCTGGGGGTATTCTCTGTTTTTCTTTCCTCTTCGGGAAAATGATGTCAAAGTACTGTATGGATTCAGAGCTATCCTGCAGTCTGGCTGGACCGTGTGAGAGAGTGAGAGAGGTAGGGAGAGAGAGAGAGGGAGGGTATGTTTATGCAAAGGCGTGTGTGTAGTCATGTTTGCAGGGGGGCTTATTATTTTTATTTTATTTAAAATATGTTGGTTGTGTTAGATACAACTTGCAGTGGAAAGAGTCCAAGTGAAACAAGAAAGATGTCACCAAAATGTCTACCCAAACCCTATGGCAAATGCCTTCTATTACCATTCTTTCCATGTTGATCTCACACAAACACACAGAAAGATAAAGTTTCCTATAGGGGTGTTTCATGAAATGTATCTAGCTACCCCTATTGTCAGAGCTGCCATTGTAGGTGATTGGGAGGCCCAGACCGTGGTTTCCAGACCATGTTCCCCAGACCGTGTTCCCCAGACCGTGGTTCCCAGACCGTGTTCCCCAGACCGTGGTTCCCAGACCGTGATTCCCAGACCGTGTTCCCCAGACCGTGGTTCCCAGACCGTGTTCCCCAGACCGTGATTCCCAGACCGTGATTCCCAGACCGTGTTCCCCAGACCATAGTTCCCAGACCGTGTTCACCAGGACGTGTTCCCCAGACCGTGTTCCCCAGACCGTGGTTCCCAGACCGTGGTTCCCAGGCCGTGTTCCCCAGGCCGTGTTCCCCAGACCGTGGTTCCCAGACCGTAGTTCCCAGACCGTGTTCACCAGGACGTGTTCCCCAGACCGTGTTCCCCAGACCGTGGTTCCCAGACCGTGGTTCCCAGGCTGTGTTCCCCAGACCGTGTTCCCCAGGCCGTGTTCCCCAGGACGTCTCCCCCAGGACGTGTTCTGTGTTACCTCATAATGGTATCACTTTATTTGAGGAGGGTTGTGACTCTGACGTTGTACTGTGCTGCCTCCTCCAAGAAGACAATGACACAACGAAGCCCATGGTTTTCCTCAGGACAATAGTGTGCGTGTGTGTTTGGACATTTTTTTGTTTGTTGTGAACTGCTTTTTATTCTTCTAAAAAGAAAGTAAAGTGGAGTGTTGTTTCCTAGACCTAAGTGGAGTGTTTTGCAGTTTGTCTGCTCAGTTTGTTTCCCAGACCTAGTTATTGTTAGAGCCCACTGGACTGCTACGACATATGTGTTGGAAGGCAGGTTGCCACCACTACTGCCTGAACTCAAAGGAAATTCTCTGACATTTTGAGGACGTTGTGTCTGACAATGTATATATGTGTGTTTGTGCATGCGCGTGTGTGTGCTGTATGTGTAGCCTGTGTGGGCCTTAAATATTTGTTTGTGTGTGTTTGAACGTGTGTGCAGAGCAGGCTGTGTTTGGGGTCAGGTTCAGGGCCATAGAGATAAGCAACCAGGTGGGTCCAAGAAACCCACCTGTAAAAGTGAGGCTGCAAATTCCTTAGAGCTTTTTGTTGGTGGTCAGTACACACTTCATCAAACGTCGTTAAAGCGTAACTGAGGACAAAGGCTCTGTGCCGCCCGGTTATCTGTGGGTGTTGCCGTGATTCCTGGCCGACCCCTTTCTTGGAAAACTCAAAAGAGAAGTACTGATATGTTGCATCCATCAATCTGTATCTACTCTTTTTCTCATCCGAAACAACAGCTGAAGTCCCTTACTGGCAAACCGGCTGTGGCCATATTATTTTCTGGTGATTATGGTGCTTGTGGTGAGGTGATGGAATATGCCTGGTATGATATGGATTGAGAAGAAGCGCACGTGGTAACTGGTAAAGCCAGTGTTTTCTGCTGTATAATAAATCTGATTCAGTCGTCACAAACTAGCAATTTTCTGTTGGACACTGTGATTACGTGACAGGTACCTTGAAAAACATCAAGGATCCCAGGTTGTGAATAAACCTGATTTAATGGGTCACTCATAACTTGTAGATTAATGAAAATGTAGATTGCTTTGTGATTCAAATAAACCTAAAAAGAGAAACACAGGGAGGGCTGAGATAAGCTCTGTTTATATCTCCAGCATCACACAGTATAGAGCATCCCCATGAATCAAAGCCTCTACTGGCACACAGAGCTACACGGGATCCCTCTGGGCCTCTCCGCTCTGTGTTCAGGCCACGCGTTTACCCAGATATAAGTACTGCTCTGTACGCAGAACATAGACCCAGCTCAGCCTCACAGGGCGTGTTATCACAAGGACAAGGAAAACATGTCTGACTCCAGGGAGACTTTGACAGATAAATAGCAGAGAGTGGGGGAGAGAGAGAGGTGGGGGAGAGTGGTAGAGAGAGTGGGGGAGAGTGGTAAAGCCTGTCTGCCTGCTTGTGTGTCTGCCGGCCTGCCTGTATGTCTGTCTGTCTTTCTGTGTGCCTGTCTGTCCACGTGGCCAAAATGGATGGGCCACATACCACCACAGCAGGGTCATCCTGTTCCACCTGAGGTGTGTGTATTTCCACAGCGGGGCCATCCTGATAGTCCAGAGGGTGTGCGTGTTTATTAGTGGCACCAGACACATCTCTGTTTAATTGCCCACAAACTCAGAGTGGGAGGATATTCCATACTGATATAGTAAAGACAGAGTGGGAGGGTTTTCCATACTGATATAGTAAGGACAGAGTGGGGGGATATTCCATACTGATATAGTAAGGACAGAGTGGGGGGATATTCCATACTGATATAGTAAGGACAGAGTGGGAGGATATTCCATACTGATATAGTAAGGACAGAGTGGGGGGATATTCCATACTGATATAGTAAGGACAGAGTGGGGGGATATTCCATACTGATATAGTAAGGACAGAGTGGGAAGATATTCCATACTGATATAGTAAGGACAGAGTGGGAGGATATTCCATACTGATATAGTAAGGACAGAGTGGGAGGATATTCCATACTGATATAGTAAGGACCGAGTGGGGGGATATTCCATACTAATACAGGACAGAGTGGGAGGATATTCCATACTGATACAGGACAGAGTGGGAGGATATTCCATACTGATACAGGACAGAGTGGGAGGATATTCCATACTGATACAGGACAAAGTGGGAGGATATTCCATACTGATACAGGACAGAGTGGGAGGATATTCCATACTGATACAGGACAGAGTGGGAGGATATTCCATACTGATACAGGACAGAGTGTGAGGATATTCCATACTGATACAGGACAGAGGGAGAGAAACAGGTTGACCAAGAGAATAGAGATGGAGACAAATAGACAGTAATACACCAGGCAGTCAGCCAGTTAGTGTCAACAGTCCCTCCCTGTGCAGTAACCACGTTTTCCTGGGTAGAATAACAGCCGTTTCCATCCAGTCATTGCCTAGTTCCAGCACTCCCAGGGGAGACATCCATACTCTTAATACCTCTGGACCTGTGTGAATGGAGTTTGGAATAGGTGGCGTGTATGTGTGTGTGTGTGTATACATGCTATGGAGCGCCCGTGTGTGTTTTTTGTGTACCGCGTAACAGTGAGGTAGTGTTATTTGAAACCCTGTTCTGGCCCAACCTCTATTAGCATCCCTTGCTCTCAGTGAAAACACAGAAGAAACATCGGCCATAAAAATCAACCCACGCTGTTCCACCGTAGACAGGCCAAATAAGGCAGCATGCGGTTAAAAAGGTGCGTGAGTGTGTCTAAAACAAATGTGTGTGTGTGTGCTGAATAATGCTAAATAGAGAATGAAACCTGTTGATTGTGTGGTTGTGAAGGCTTTATATCAACCATGATGTGTCTCATCCGATGTGGAGACATTTCTTCTCAGAATCAGACAGATGTTGCTAGACTGCAAGGAAACTCACTCTTCTGGTCTCGTCTTAGACTGCCGAGAAACTCATTCTTCTAGTCTGGTCTCAGACTGCAGGAAAACTCACAGTTCCGGACTCAGACTGCAAGCGTTCTGCATGTTACAAACTGATATATATGCAGTGGAATCTGTTGAAAGTGATGTCATTGTTAGCCAATCGTTGAACAGAATTATACATTGCCAGTCAGGATCACCTTGTCGACCTGGTAGCTAATGAGGTCAGACAGAAGGGTGCACCGTGCATGAGGGGCCTGGTTTGATGTCATCAGTGACCCCCTCGCCACCATGCTAAATACCCCAGATACTGATGTCCTGGCAAGGCCAAGGGTACGTGCTTGTTCTTAAATGCACTTGTTTTTTTTTTTACAGCTACAGATGTGTTCTGACAAGGGCCTAACATACTGGCCATGTCCCGTCTGAACAGCCTGGGGTGTCAGTGCAGCCCGGTGGTTCTGGTGTGTGGGAGTCTCTAGCACGCAGGCCTCTCTAAAACCAGGTCTGCAAACATTTTACTTCCTCGAGTCAGTTAAAACTGTTTGGATATATTTTGTAAAGTATTTAAAATATGTGCGTGTGTTTTAGAGAAAAATGCATGGGGCCTCTATCGCACATACTTTCAAAAGTAGTTGTCAACAGTAGTTCTTTCCATCTCGCTCTCTCACCGTACTCAACACAATCCTAATGAAGTTTGGTTAACCAGAAAACATCATGCTGTAGAATGACTGCTTTGTTGACATTCCATAACCTTTATTAATGTGTATTATAATGAATGATCTAGAGACAGGGCCGGCTCTTTTGTCCATCCACCATTGTCTAAGCCTTGTCCCTGTCTTCACTCTCGCACTCTTCAGAGCAGGGATGTGATTGGCGTGTTGCTTCAGATTCAAAGAGCTGCGTATTGGACGTTGGCATGGTAACACTGATAGTTATCCTAAGTGTTGTAAGACATCCGGACGGGTTTGACGTGTTCTGTTCTAGTCGCTGGCCGTAAGTCCCGTCACACCACGCAAGAACTCTGTAACGATACGACAGGCTCTTGCATACTGCAATGCCATAATTACAGGGTAAATACTTCGTAACTTCAAGCCTGTCTCTCTGTCTCCTTGCCTTTCCTCTCCGTCCCGTGCTGTGTTTAACCCGGCAGCCTAGCGGCGGGAAGATGTTTAGGCGTCATGGTGCCAAACACAGAACGTGCCGGTCGCGCGCGCTTCAGAGCCGGACAGAAGCGGAAAGTACATTTCAGAATCACGTCAGGGGTCGAGGAGAGAGATAAACACACACAAACACTCACACAACGCACACACGACACGCACAGAACAATGGAAAACAAAAATATCGGAGGAACAGATGAAAGATCGCGAGTCGCCTGACGGAGTTCTGGCACACTCCTCCCATTCGCCATTGGCCAGCGGTCTAGCAAATGAGCAGTGAGGGGAGGTGTTGTACTTCCTGTGGGTTTGTATGTGCACCTTGGTCAAGGAATATTCCTGACCCTCGCAGTGGTGTTGGTTTTATAAGAAAGAACTGATCCTGCTCCTTAACTCAAACAGCACTGCAGTGCGTGTGTGTGGGTGTGTGTGTGTGGTAACTGGATGTGAGTCGTTGGCGGTTGTCTAAGTTGTGGTCAAGCGTGCTTTCAGGAAATTGCGAATGTGCGGTGAAAGACAGGGGTCCACTGTTTTTCCAAAATAATCACTCTTATAAATGTCAACACACGCACCTCAAGATACGTACACATGTGAGATTGTTGAGAGGTGAGAGAGAGAGTTGGAGTGACAAACAGGAGAGGGGACGAGCACACGGGTGAGGAAGGCATAAAGAAGAGGGAGGGAAAACAAGCGTGGGGGAGGTATTTAAAGAATATACATTCCAACCCCCCCACCCTCCCCCTCGGCCCCCAAGGCACGTGGTAGCATGAAGTGTACATTGGGTCAGTGTTCCTGTTACGACAGAGTTACAGTACATTTCGAAGAATACCGACTTGGTTCCGAGAATCTGGCTGTGCCGAGGAACATTAGCGAGGGCTGGAAGAACGCTACACAAAGTACACAAACCATTTACCCCGTGCAAACCCCTTTGGCAGACAATTTCATGAATAGGAATAATTATATATGGATATATATGTATGCATATATATATATATACAGTACCAGTCAAAGTCAGGATTTTTTTTCAAGTTTTTCCACATTTTAGAATAATACTGAAGACATTAAAACTATGAAATTACACATACGGGATCAAGTTGTTTTTAACAGATCAACATATATTTAATATTGTAGATTCTTCAAAGTAGCCCCCCCCCCCCGGCCTGGATGAGAGCTTTGCACACTCTTTGCATTCTTTCAACCAGGTTCATTAGGTAGTCACCTGGAATGCATTTTAATTAACAGGTGTGCCTTGTCAAAGGAGAATTTGTAGACTTTCTTTCCTTCTGAGTTGTCAGTATTTCATTTGGCTTCCCCGATGCTACACTAGAGCCACTAAGCATTCTGTGTCGTTCTAACTGGCACAGCCAGGATCTATAGTGGCAGTTCATGTGTCTCAAGCTTTTTGTTTTCCTATTCGTCACGAACGTACCCCGGACTCATTCTGTTTAATTGCCGTTTATCACGCAGACCTGTTTCCCCTTCGGTTTGATTGTGTGTGTATAAATGTCCCCTTGTTTGGTCCATTGGTGTCTTTTGTTGTTGTATGTAAGTACACGTTACGTCGTTGTTCAGCACAGCACTTTATTGTTTATGTAAGTGCGTATTTAGTGTTTGATTTCATTAAACTGAATATATGTTTAAATTCCCTTCAATGTTCTCTGAAAAGAATAGAAACATTGATACAAATATCATGTTGTTATGGTAGAACAAAACATTTTCAAAAGTTTAGAATTCTTCATTTCTGTTCCTAGTACTCGTTTTAGATCTCCCGGTGGAAGAGACACACGGGAGTTGACGACAGATTGATGACGTTGTTATAGTGACATGGTTTCCTCTACATCAGGGAAAGAACATCGGAATGTGAAGAACTTGGTTTTAGTGGAGTCAGGATCTCTCTCTCAGGGGATGAGTCCGGCCCAGTTATGCCAGGGACGGTTGCTAAGGTGTCCAAATGGGCTACGGTGTGCTTTATGCAGATCCCCTAATCCCCTGCTGTGTGTAATCTGTTGGCCGCTGGATCAGATGCCAGACATTTCATCTTGCTTCTGGAGGAAATTCTTCACTTGACCTTTGGTGGAGGAGGGAGGGGTGAAGTCAGAGGTTGCGTAGCCATGACATGTCTCTTTACTCCGTTCCACTTCTGGACATTTTGTGGGAGTAATATCTGTAGGAAGGGCCATGGTGCCTGTCTAGGTTGCAGCAAAGGGAACTGCACCTCCCAACCTGCACCTCCCAACCTGCAGGCTGTGCTTCAACCTTCTGACCTGCCATGTCATGTGTTTTGGCCACACAACCCTCACAGGTGGGCGGCTCCCGCTCAGCCAAGGCTAAACTCTTGTCATTGGCACCTCAATGGTGGAACCACTTCCCCTTGAATCCAGGACAACAGAGTCCCTGCCAATCTTCCAAAAGTGTCTGAAAACCTCTGAGTATCTTAATTAACTTGTGAACACCCCCCACCCCACAACTCAGGAAAAAATGCACTTAACTTTAATTTCTTTGGCACTGACTTTGTCAGCTAATGGCTTCGATGACTGAAAGAGTACTTATTGTGATTGTCGGATGTTGGTTTTCCAAGACACCTTAAGAGAAATGCACTTTTGGATGTTGCTCTGAAAAAGAGTGTCTACAAAATGACTAAAATGTAAAAGTGACAGTGGTCTCTTGGTCTGGATGTGGTGAACGACAGAAACTGACCTGGTTTCAGGGCCAGACCAGGCATTTGAGCGAGACGTTGATGGTCTCTGTCAGACTCAGGATGTCCACATAGAGCCAAGAGCAGAAGGTGTGACTATGAGCCCATGATTAAAGAACGTTGTCTCCTACTCCATCCATCCATGAAACATGTCACAATAAATTATGCATATGTTTACAAAATTGCTGAGACTTTTACTTAGAGAAGCTACTGCAGAGTAAATACTGTTCAGAATTCTAGACAAGGGAAATGCTTATTGTTACCCTATATATAATATGATTGTTTTTTACAGGATGATCATTATTATTATTATTATAAATAAAGCTGTGGTAGCGGCAGGAGTTGACTCGGCAGAACAAACTGAAACGGACCACTCAGACGTTGAACTCATCTCTTCTTCAAAACCCACCAGGGGAAGAGACACTCTGGCTTTTAATCCAACTGGGTTTTATATGTGTGGACAGAAAGCAGGGAGTGTGCCCATCAGATCTCCCCAAAGTCATTAAGGCCACTTTCAGAATGTTAAACGTTTTAAAGACCCGCGGATGTTTAAAGCACCCAAATCAGATTGACCAATAGATAAAGTGGGTCTGGCGATTGTTTAATAAGAGATGTTTCTTACTGGACTTTGTGTACATATTGACGTTTGCCTCCTCTGTCTGGCCTCAGGTGGCGTCTTTGTGTCGCTGGGAAGATGTGAATCATGTGCTCTCTCGTCTCTTCCCCCAAACACAGTGGAGGTGGAGGACAGTGGAGGCTGTCTGAAACCTCAGTGGGCTTCGAAATGGAGAGAGGGGGACATGCTTGGAGTATGCAATGTGTGTCGATGATATGGTTGTTATGTGCCTCGTTTCACCTGGGATTCTGTATATGCTCTTTTCCATTCTGACATGTTTTCATAGGTCTTTTGTGTGGTGTTTTTTTCACGAGGTCATGGTTTGTTTAGCCTTTTACATGAGTTCAAAAACAATATATAGGCCACACTAGTTTGCGGTCTGCTGAACAGTTTGTCAGTTGAATAGTATTAGTGTCTACTGACTCATATGTATGAATGGGTTAATAAACTATTAATGACCAAAATAAGTACATTCATTAGCGCATTTATAAATATCCCTATAGATGGTTAATCAAATTCTTAGTGAACCAATAACAAATACCTTGTAAATAATGACGAATAGTAGTACATTAGTAATACTTTCCAAATGATAAAGATACTGTGAATAACCATCTTGTTAAATCTTATTTTTAAATAGTCAATACATTATGTGAAATTTAAAAGTTTGTTTAGGAATGACCCTGTTGACATTTACAAATGTAGAAATACTGATAACTAAATGGTTGGAAAACCATTTATAAACTGTTGACCACCAATTATTCAGGAACCTTACCACAATATTAAGTGTTGACCTCTCAAGTTGAAGCACTTTCCTGGTTCTTCCACCACCCAGTAGATCTGGTTGGATGTTTGCCCCTTTTCTCACCTCTCTCTTCACACACCTATACACACAAACACACACACACCTGCACAAACATACATGCACCAGCACACAACTGGGGGGTATCATGCTAGCCTGTCGGTCTACTAGCAGGTTTCCATAATATCCACTAGATTCTACAACCACACATGGAGTAGATGTAAAAACATATCTATATTATCTTTCCTGAATGTAAAATGTATGTTAGGGAAAATATTACCTCTGCTAAAGGTGAAGGATGGTTTTATTATTTTTACAGTCTGAGTTTAAGGAAGTAAACAGTTTAAATAGGTGGTTTGTGCCTCTGTTAACTGGTGACGATCAGGTTGCAGCCACGTGATTTCCCATGAGCCCACAGCACAGCAAGTACGCACTCGCTAAAATGTATTGTGGTACATACTGAACACCAATACTTCACATACTCATTCACAAACACGTTTTGACACACACAAACATCTAGACACACGCACAGTATAGAACACACAGCACAGCAGAAGTTGCCTGAAGCCCTCTTGCACAGGTCAGATCAGATAAAATAAGTTCAGGGGAATGTAAATGTATGGAAATAGGCCGGTCCCGTCAGGTTCCATTTCATTCAGCGCACACGGCACACAGACAACTGATCAATAATGTTTAGCTAACTCCTTTATCTTCTTCTCTCCAACCTTTCTGTCCACCTTTGGAGAAAGTCGCAAAGTAAATTTGGCAACGAGGGCTCGTGTGTGATGAACATTCTTTTTCCCGCATTTTCAACTGCCACAACTAGTGAAGTGTAAAATTATAAAATCGGAATTGATTTTGTTGTGCAAAAAATTGAATGAACAACGTTTTTAATGTCAACATGCTATTCTTTCTATTCCAATAAAACAAACGTGGATGTGAAAGATTTCGAAACCTCGAGGGGCACGAGCATCGTTTTAAAACAATTACTATACAGGAAGTGAGGACACTGTTCTACCAGCCTGCTAATG
This sequence comes from Novumbra hubbsi, assembly GCA_016801125.1. Lineage (NCBI taxonomy): Eukaryota > Metazoa > Chordata > Actinopteri > Esociformes > Umbridae > Novumbra > Novumbra hubbsi. Next base: position 11,267 of record JACXGK010003823.1, read on the forward strand.
ATTACCGCTTCAGCTTTTGGAACACGTGGGAGAGAGAATTTAGGATGGACCCAATCCCCGCACCATCTTTTACCTCCTATTTTAGCCACTATGCCGCCATCTAGTGGTGCATTGTAACGTCTTTGCTTTTCAAATGTGAGGGTTTGGGGCCATCTACTGTCAAGAAGGAGAAATGTGAAAGAGCTTACCGGAGATCCTGAGTGCTCTGCTGGGCGGAGCTTAGACAGATAAGAGAGATGAACACCACTAAACTGGACAAAAAAGTTATACCGTCAACTTTGATAAGTGAGCAAAAACTTCTGCTTAGGGTCTAATTCCAATTTACATTTTCTTCCATGCAAACCAGAATAAATTACAACGAAAATAAATAATCAGAGTATTTTGTTCTTAATGTGAGATATCTCTCTCTCCACTGTCCCTCTCTCTCCTGTTTTTCTCTCCCCCCTGTCTCTCTATCCCTCGACTGTCTCTCTCACACACCTGTCTCTCTCTCACCTGGCTCCCCCTTTCTCCCCCCTGTCTGTGTCTCCACCATCTCTTCCTGCCTTGCCCCCCCCGTCTCTCTTACCCTCCCTCGTGTCTCAGGTTGGGGGCACACTGAATGTGAACCACTATGCCACTAAGAAAACATTAGCAGAGAGCATGCTGGACGTAGCCCTGTTGATGGCTAACGCTTCCCAAATGAAAGCAGTTCTGGAACAGGGCCCACACTTCAGGTGCTTAAGCTTGTTTTGATTTTTCTAAACAACGGTGGCCTTAATATGTTTTTGAATAAATCAATACACTAATTACTTTACCGTTACAGGTATTACGTCACAGTTCTGGTCCTCATTGGGTCTTCACTGCTTTTGCAGGTGTTAGCGGGTGTCCTGTTTGTTGCCATGGGTGAGTCTCATGTTCTATGTAAATGTAAAATGTACATGTATGAGTCTCGCGTTTTAGATAAATGTAAGATGTATGAGCTGAGTGCAAGTAAAAGCCACACTCTGTAATCTATTTATTACCTTTGAAATGTATTACTTTACAAATAAAGCCAGTGCCTTATAACTGTTCACACTTTTTATTGATTATGTTTTAGTCGCATCCAATAAAGAATGCAATTTACATTTATATTCAAGAATTTCAGTTTTTGTTCACTAATAAAATTGTTCTGCAACTTTATAAGATCTAAGCTACAAATCTGCACCTCTTGGGTGCTCTCTATATGAGCCTGAATAATGTAGCCGGACCGATTGTAATCTCATTATGACTGTGTCTACTTATGACTGTGTCTCCTTATGACTGTGTCTCCTTATGACCTGTCTTCTTATGACTGTGTCTCCTTATGACTGTGTCTCCTTATGACCTGTCTCCTTATGTCTGTGTCTCCTTATGACCTGTTTCCTTATGGCCTGTCTCCTTGTGACCTGTCTCCTTATGTCTGTGTCTCCTTATGACTGTGTCTCCTTATGACCTGTCTCCTTATGTCTGTGTCTCCTTATGACCTGTCTCCTTATGACTGTCTCCTTATGACTGTGTCTCCTTATGACTGTAATCTCTTTAAGACCTGTCTACTTACAATTGTGTCTCCTTATGACCTGTCTCATTATGCCTGTATCTCCTTATGCCTGTCTCCTTATGGCCTGTCTCCTTATGACCTGGCTCCTTATGTCTGTATCTCTTTATGCCCATTCCTCTGTGTGTTCCAGCTCGTAAGGACCTGAGCAACGTAGCCAATCAGAGGAAGCTGGACGTTATGAATAACGTTGCCACTGGGCTAGTCTTCATCACCACCATTGTTAATATCTTCATCACTGCATTTGGAGTGCAGAAGACCGGACTGTACCCTAAAACCTAGCCAGATGAATGGACTTGGGCTTGTAACCCCAAAACCTGGACGACTGTCTTGCCATGTGGCCTAAATCTATTTAAAACCTGTTTTAAAAGTTTTTACTCATCAGACAATGTGAGTAATTGTCCCCAAGTGAAATTGTGAAAACTGTGATTGTAATATTTATGGGAAATGTAATGTAAGGCTTTGGGTTACATATGATGATGTAGGCCAAATGTCTCAATGCAAATGTTCAAATCTTTTTTTTGTCCAAAAAATAACTGTATATAACTACATTATTTATATAACTCCAAAATGTATTCCAATGTATTTTATCATTGATTTTCCTTCCTCCTTTGGCCCATGAAGACAAGAGTTATGATAACTTTAACCATTTTAAATTGTTGTTTTGTACTAAAATGTACAAGTGTTTGACTGCACTCGGTCTTTGGAAAGAGTGCCTAGTAGATTTGTAAGTAATACATTGCTCATGTGACACTGTCTGCAATATTATATATATATTATATTACTTTAATGTACACACTTTTTTAAATATCTCTTTGCTTGGGGGGATAAAATAGTCAAAGGTATCACAAGTTAATAAAGTCTGTACTACCGCCATGTCTTGGTCAAATGTTCTGCCATGCGTGTGTGAGTGTGTGTCAGAGAAGAACTATATAAGATCATATAAAACAGGTATGACATACTAAATGATTCAAACTGTTCTAATTGTGTTGTCTACCGCTTTGTCGTGGGAATAAGTCACCTCTGGGGGGTGTGGTATGGGGATAAAATCCCAGTGCTGTGTGACGGCCTGCATCCAGGCATTCAGCATTGCATTGTATCATGACAACAGACCATTATTAGCTTTATATTACAGCCCCTCTGGTTTATTGCCTAAATACAACCATCCATTTCAACGACTTGTTCAGGTAGATAAAACGTACAGAATAAGTTGGTCAACACACCCATACCCTGTGAATACTCTCGGATAGGCCTACTTAGTAAGTTATTTGTTCTAACACAGTGCACCCTGTCTTGTCTGAAATATCAAAACTGCATGCAACCCTTGTGGTTGACAACAGAGGGTATTATATTTTGACAGATGCCATAGAGGAATACCCCTGAATGTTTCTAGTGACCTCAAGCATGGCGTCCGCCTGCGTCTGATGTTGGAAAACTCGTGCCCGCGCACTGGTGGAGTCAGTGGAATGGAGGCTGTTCTCGTGAACGCACATCCCGATCCTTACGTCACTGAAGCGCCCTGGCTCGGGGATCTACTGGTAGCGCTGGCAAAAGAGGAAAAAAGAAATCAACTACTCCGACTGAGGGATTTTCCTTTCCATTGTAACGGTTCCCCTACGGCTAACGGTTCTAGATTAGAGCTTGGACAGAACTGGACGAACCGGATTTATGAGAAGAACGTAGCTAGTCTTGAGAAAGTGAGTTTCAATGACCAGGAAACCTTCCTTTGACTGGTCTGAAAAGTCTGCGTCTGTGTGTGTGTGCGTTTGTGTGTGAACGTCTCAAGAAAGAGCAGTCTATGAGGCAACCTGTGTTGAGTGTTTTGTATTTTGCTGTAGTGGTCTCGTTAGCACGTCATGCATTCATTCACTGTAACTATTCATTGCTTTACTTTCCGGTCGTTCTTTCGGAACGATTCGGAGGTCTTCTGTGGAGCAAGGGAGAAATGGTGGAGGGAAAATCACGGGGAAAATATATTTAGCGTGACTTAGGTAGCTCATTTCAATTGGGTTTCATGTTAGTAGGTATAGGTACACTTCATTGTATTTATGAAGAATAGGCGTAGTTTGGGCTGTATTGCTAACTAAAGCGTTCTCTAGCGATGGTATGGCTGTATTCTCTATAGTCTACTGGCTTTGAGTGTTCATTTGACTGTCTTGGTCTTCGGGTTGACTCTTAACTGTTCAGCCTTTTTTGAGGCCACTTGCGAAAGAGCTGTCAAATAGCTGCGTGGCCAACATAGCAAGTTGACAACCTTGGTACATAGAAAATATAGCGTCTTGTCGCAAATGTTTACTTTTACTGAAGAAGACAATATGCAAATTGCTATTTTGCCTGATTGTTGTAGACGTAGCCTGCGTATTATTGTGAAAACTGTCGACATGTTGCAATATCATCGATAGACTCTTTATTTTATGTACGACACGTTTTCCTACGGGACTTTACTGTAGGCCTACTGTAGTTCCAAAAAGACGCTGTGAAGTATCTGCACTTCAAGAAAATGTATGAAATCGACATGTTGACTATTTGTCTGCTAAATCACTAACATTAGTAAATGTTAGGCTACTTCCAGTGTTTGTCGTTGCCGCCCATGAAACGCCTTTTCCCTGCTCTTTACCGAAGTCAAATATCACCGGTTGTTGATTACTTCCAGAATATCCTTTGTAAACGTTAGAACTTCTACTTTTAACCGACCCGTGGATTATAGAGCATTTCTCAAACATAATCCGAAACTAACTTCAATGTGAGGTGAGGATTGACGATTGGATTTCCATATAGACAAAGCTGGAAGCAACAAGTTGCTTCATCATGGCTGGTAACAGTGTTTTTAAAAAACATGTATCTAACCGTGGTTTAACCAGGTATATCGATTGCGAACCAGTGGCCAACAAATACAATATAAATACTAATTACCATTGGATATTCAAAGGGGTGGAGGGCTTTATCTCTAATTCATGCACCACTGGATATAACAGTCTTAACCTCAACAGCTACTCAGTCCAAAACGTTGTTAAGTAGATTACATTGAAAGAAAAATAACATTATGATTATAATGTTATTATATTTTTCATGCCTTAGTTTCTAACGCAGTTTATAGGTGCCAAGCAAAAGCTAGTTTCCCGAGATGGATTGTAAGTTTAACATAATACTGTAAATTGGGCCTGAGTTATTCAAATACACCCATACCAAATCACCCAGAGTGATTTATGGTGCGTTCAGTATTATAAATATCATCGGCTTTACAGTTTTCTGATGATCACGATCTAGCCGTGTGACTGAAATCGATTAGTGTCAATTCTTAACCCTTCATGCAACTTTCATTAGTTTCTGCTGTCGTGGATAGTCAGTTCTTGGGGTCGAGGTATGTTTATGGAAGAGATAAATAAATACAATGCAGTATAATACACTTTCCATGTGAAGTTAATTAAGTTACTGCTGTGAGGGTGGAAATTAAATTATTCCACTATCCTGTGGCTAGACCTTGCTGGGAAGTGTGCTCAAAAGGAACCCGAGACCTCGGGACGACAGCGCTGCAGGACTTGAAGGAATCATTTGTTTTACCAAAAATTGCTTTTGTGTGGCACTGGGGACCAGCCAATTGTTTCAGCCGTTATGTTTAACCACTCTGTTAATGAGGTATGTGACGAAACCACGTCATGAGGCTGTGACGAAATTCCAAATGTTTACCAGGTGTGTTTATATTCAGGCCCCCTGGAGCTTGTGTTCTGAACCTGGTTTTTGGAAATATTGCTGAATGCACGTGCATGTGGGAATAATGGGTCGGCCTTAGAACTGCCCCTAAATTGCTAAAATCTCGACCCAATACGGAGACTAAAAATTTTGGCCCTGTAAAACCCTGCTGCATGTCCGCCATTTGTACTTGAATTACTTTTTTGTCTTCCGCAAATGGGTCGATGTCCTTTCAAAGTAAAATCTGTTTCGAACTTTCTTTTCATGCCATGGTAGTAATGAGTATTGCCACCCTAGTTATGGGGTATAAATAGCCTTTTCCTTGAAAGGGACAGTCAGTCCACACCTTTTTCTGACACCTCGCTAAAAAGCATTAGCCGGACAAATATAGCGTTTCCTGTCATTAAGCTAAAGACCGACGGAGATGGCCTTTCTAAACATCCCTGGGGCAGCATATGCTACAGGAACAGATGCTGAATGAAAGGAGTAAGAACACGGACACATGGATAGTGATACTGAGCGGATCTCGGAGGTGCCAACCTCATCCTTTCAGCCAGGCATGTGGTTACTATGTAGGATCTCTGGAGAACCGAAGCTTCCAGGCTTTAGGGCCTTTTGCTGGCTGCAAAAATGGACGTTGGAACTCAGATGTTTCTGTAAGTCACCGGGTTACGATGAAGTCCACCTGTTTGAGGAAGAAGGTAGGAAGAGTGAGAGGAAGAAGTAGAAGGAGCATGAGAAGAAGAATTTAAGGAACGCGGAAGAGATGGCAAAGGTGACAGAAGGGGATGGAGGAGAAGTGGAGGGAAAGAGAAGACAAGTAGTTAGAGAACGACAGATGCCCGAGTCGATGTGTTTGTGTGGCCGATTTCAGAGCCATGGTTCGGTGAGATGAGAGGACGCTGTCCTACAGGGCGAGGATGAGGTTTGGAGGAGGAACATGGTTGTAGTCCTGATATGTTCTCAGCGCTCCGCTGCCTGTACATCTTGTTTTGAGCCGACCCGTGTTAGTTGCCTGGCACGCCCACTGTACTTGTAGACTTTGAACGTGTGTCTATGACCTCCTTAACCTTCTCACAGCTCATGCGCTTGTTCGTGGCTCCAGGCACCGTCTTGATGTACGCACAGCGCCCGGGACTTTAACACGGGCTCTGACTTGACTCGTTCTCACGTCTTCACTTTCCCTCGCGGGAGCGTTATAATCACTTTCTGTTCATCGGGAGAAACCTCTCATTTGGATATTAGGACTGCGCCCCGAATGGCGCCCTGTCGCGTGTCTAGTGCACTGCTTTTAACCAGGCAACCACTGCCTTAGGGTGGCCATTTGGGCACGTGCGCATAGTCACGCGCTGAGTCGTGCTCCTCGAAACGCCACCGGCGCTCTGACACACTTGAGAATCATCGTTATGCAACCCTTGGTCGGTGTGGCTCGGTGTGAGCTGGTCGGGTCTGACCTACAGAACTCCAGACAATGTGGGGTTACTTACCCAACCCGGGAACGTACATTGGCCCTTACAAGCTCCCTCTCCAACTGGATTCAGTTTGGCTTGCTTCGTTGAGGCCTAGGGTGGCCAGGAGGCTCCTGGTCTCCGGACAGACAGCAGTCTGGTGCCGGTCCACGGGTCTCTCCTGCAACGGGCCCGGCCTGTGCCCGTCAGGGGCCCCTTGAAAATGTTGAATCAGGGTTTTAATTGGGGGGAATTAATGACTTCAGGGAGGAGGTGGAGGAGTGTAGCCTTGTTTCCAAGGTTTGTCAATTGATTTCTGCTGTTTTGATTGGTAGTTCTGATACTGGGGATTCAGAGTGCTTACAGAACGGGTTACCCGACCAGGACCACCTGAATCAGGGAACTTTTCTCTTTGCTCTGCTCTTAGCAATGCAGAGCTTGGTAATGGTTTGTGAGCTGTCTCTCTGTCTGTGTTTGTCTCTCTCTGTCTCAGTGTTTTTCTGTTGGTCTCTGTTTGTTAGTCTGTCTGTTCTGTGCTCTCTGACAGGAAGAGAGAGGTACTTGCTAGGGTTAACAGACAGCACAGTAACAGCCACTGAGCCCACTGTATTTACTCTGTCTGTGTGCAGTGTGTGTGTGTGTTCATAATGGTTGCCTTGAAGCAGAGTCTGGGCCTTCCCCGTCCAGGTGTGTGTGTGTGCGCACTGTCATGAGGGGGAACAGATGGTCAGTTTAGCGTGAGTGTGTTTGTAGCTGACTGGCTCTGATTTCAGCAGAGTTGACCAAAGCTGTCAAGCATCAAACTCTCCGCTGTGACATTCATCCTTTTAGCTGATCCTAGATCTGTTAGTAGAGCTGGGCATTTAAAAAACAAATCCACATCACCCTGTACTGACATAATTTATTACTTAAATTTGACTTTATGCATGGCTGATTAGTACACTGTTTCATGGCCCTCTTAAAACAAGCTAACTAGCAACTAACTTGCTATTTATCATGAATCCTCCTGAATTGGCAGCTGCTTCAATGTGCCCAGCTGATCTGAAGGACCTCATAGACGACACGCTGATGGGATATTTAACAGTTTTGGGGCAGCACCTTTTTTTTTTTATTGGTCCTGCCGTGCGTTTAAGAGGTAGGGTTAATTCATTGGCTGCCTACGTCAATGACATTGTGGGGGAGGAGTCTGTTGCGTGTGTTTACGCTATGCTCCACTTACCCGAGGTGCAAACCCAACTATTGGAGCATCGCTGAAAAGAAAAAGACTCATTACGTTTAAAAAACAAAAAACAAAAAAAACATATCGTTTTCGAAACTATAAACGGCCATTGTCTGATGGAACAAACGTCTCGTCATGTGGAGCCGTGTGAGACACAAGGCCCTTTGATCCAGCTGGATTCCATCTATCAGATGATGCTGCAATTTCCTGCTCCAACACACCCAGTGGTTACATGTGTATAGACGGTCCCTGCCAGGCCATTCTACACAGGCTATTCCATTCTCTGATATCATAATGTGTGTGTGAGAGTGCGATATTTGTATGGGTGTATTTGAATGTGTGTGATTATTTTAAGTGTGTTTGTGTTGTGTGTGTAATATGTGCATGCATATTATCTATGTGTGTGGGTGTAATCTTTGTGTGTGTGTGATGTCTTTGTGTGTGGGATTTTTGTGTGTGTGTTGTGTGATTTCATTGTGTGATAGCTTTTTGTGTGTTTGTGTGATATCTTTTGTGTGTGTGTGTGTAATATCTTTATCAGGTTTTGACAGGGTACCAGCCAGCTCCTGACACACAGTGGCTGATTATGTTGGTTACAGAACACTGGTTACAGAACCACTAAGGAACAGAGTCAGTGGAATAATATGACTCTCTCTGCCTCCCTCTCTGCCTCCCTCTCCCTGTGCTTCCCCAGCCTCTCTCTCTCTGCCCCCCCCCGCCACACCATTTTTCTTGTTTTCCTTTTGCCCGCTCTCTCCCTCTCTCTCTCTATCTCTCTGTCTCTCTCTCTCTCTCTGTTTCTATTTCATTCTCTGTTTCTCTCCTTAAAATGTATTATTCTAATCAATAGGCTACTCTGTAATTCTAAATACATGTTCACTTTTATTTCTCTCACTGTACAGGCTGTCCCTGTCTTTCTCACTGTACAGGCTGTCCCTGTCTTTCTTACTGTACAGGCTGTCCCTGTCTTTCTCACTGTACAGGCTGTCCCTGTCTTTCTCACTGTACAGGCTGTCCCTGTCTTTCTCACTGTACATGCTGTCCCTGTCTTTCTCACTGTACAGGCTGTCCCTGTCTTTCTCACTGTACAGGCTGTCCCTGTCTTTCTCACTGTACAGGCTGTCCCTGTCTTTCTTACTGTACAGGCTGTCCCTGTCTTTCTTACTGTACAGGCTGTCCCTGTCTTTCTCACTGTACAGGCTGTCCCTGTATTTCTCACTGTACAGGCGGTCCCTGTATTTCTCACTGTATAGGCTGTCCCTGTCATTCTAATTGTACAGGCGGTCCCTGTCATTCTCATTGTACGGGCTGTCCCTGTTATTCTCATTGTACGGGCTGTCCCTGTCATTCTCATTGTACAGGCGGTCCCTGTCTTTCTTACTGTACAGGATGTCCCTGTCTTTCTTACTGTACAAGGCTGTCCCTGTCTTTCTCATTGTACAGGCGGTCCCTGTCTTTCTCACTGTACAGGCGGTCCCTGTCTTTCTTACTGTACAGGCGGTCCCTGTATTTCTCACTGTATAGGCTGTCCCTGTATTTCTAATTGTACAGGCGGTCCCTGTCATTCTCATTGTACGGGCTGTCCCTGTCTTTCTCACTGTACAGGCTGTCCCTGTCTTTCTCACTGTACAGGCTGTCCCTGTCTTTCTCACTGTTCTGTTGTTGTTTTATGGTTAGTGCATCATCTTAGGTGTTCCTGTGCTGGCAACATTGTGAGAACGGGAGAACCGGGCATCTGGCTTTTCCAGACAACTTTGTCTCCGCCCTCAGATGGTTTAACTGTAAATCTATGATTGACCTTCACTGTGACTGCCCAGCAATTCAAATAATTAACATGATCGTCATCAGACAGACCACATGACCCAAAGCCAAACTGAGGGACGTCCTCGTGTTGCCTGAGGTCTAGTCGTCCAGCTACGCAGCTCACATCTCTTTTCAGCGTGCAATGCAGCCAGAGGGATCCTGTAAAAGACAGGGAAGTGAAAAGACCCAAAGGTGACTTCGGCCAAACACAGGATCCCTGCCTTCGGATGGTGTCTCCATTGTCATGCGTTCACAGACACCACGCCCGCGCTGTCTGACATGAGATAGGAGGAACTCCACCCGGACAATGGAAATGTCATGGCAACGTGTGGAAAGGAATCTCCTTTTTCGACCCCAGTTTCGGATCTAGTTTTATGTGTCTATCAACCCAATGCTGAGAAATCACGATGGGAAGCCTGCGTGGATGTCAGCCCCGGAATATTCCATCAGCGGCATGCTAGTTTAATATGCTGTGACTTATTACAAACGCGAAAAGTACTATTTCTTAGTGTAAAACGGTCACCCAAATCGACTTACTGTGGGCCAGTGAGTCAATCATGACAATGTTCTTCTCTTCTTCTGTTACCATCTTTGCGTATTTTCACATGGTTTCCTGTAGGAAGTTGTTAAAAGTGGTCCCTACGACTTTGTTGTAATGTAATTGCAGTATCTATTCACTGGACACCGCTGCATGTGGATGAACCACAGTCTGTGCCCACCGTAGAACGGTACCGTTTGTGCTGACGAGGAGGTAGTTGGTTTCCCAACATCTGGCACGGCCAGGGTCTGTTGACTTGAGGGCGGCGTGCAGCTAGAGTAAATAAATACATTCAGACTGACCCAGATAGTGGCAGGAGTCTGGAGAGGAGAGTGGAACGAGAAATGGAGGAAGAGGGAGGAGACTGAGGAGATTTTGCTGTTCCTCAGGCCATTGTTCTGCTGGGACCGAGTCCTACTTTAACCGTGTGATTGACTCCATTACAGTTCGTCTCCACCCCTCGGTGTTCTGCAGTCCAGCACTTTGGGGGACTCATGGTCACACTGTGTTTTTGACAGTTCATTGTACCAGAACATGGTGCTTCTGCATTTCTATGTCTTTTCCCCCAATACAGTTAGTCCGAAGAGGCTGAGGAGAAGGGACCTTTTAGTTTTTGGGTTTTAACTCTCCCCTCTCCCCTCCCCCTGTTTCTGTTTTACAGGTCAGTGCCTCCATCACAGGACACATGGAATAATCAGATGTTAAAATCACAAGCCAAGGACCTTGTTTATCATCCAAGGAAACCCAGGACATAATTGGAAATGACCAACCTGTTCCTTTACTTGAGCTAAGACAGACCAGCAGTAACCAACCACAGCTGTTGTCAGTGATCATCCTGTACAAATCTATATCTATTGCATAGCCATATCATCCAAACATCACTGTTTGGGGAATCATCCAAACATTGCAGTGTGGAGTATCATCCAATCATCACAGTGTGGGCGGATAATCTAAACATCACTGTTTGGGGAATCATCCAAATATTGCAGTGTGGAGTATCATCCAATCATCACAGTGTGAGAGTATCATCCAAACATCACAGTGTGGGCGTATAATCCAAACATCACTGTTTGGGGAATCATCCAAACATCACTGTGTGGGAGTATCACCAAAACATCACAGTGTGGAGTATCACCAAAACATCACAGTGTGGAGTATCATCCAAACATCACAGTAAAGAGTACCATGTCACTCGAGTATCTGGAGTCTGGAGTATCATCCAAGTAACAATCATCCAAGTATTATCGTAGTGTTAAGGATCATCCAATTATCACATTGTGGAGTTTTATTTGACTGCCACCTGAGTGCCCTTGAGCCTTTTGAGTCTCAGTGTCTCCACCTTAATCCTTAAACCCCAGCAAGTGACCTTTTCTGCCCCCTGACTTTTGCCACCCAACCCCGACCCTTCAGGATGTACGGTGGCACCCGCTCCGTGTCCAAGATGGAGGGCAACAACGGCAGCAGCCAGAGCCCCGGCCGGTCCCCCTGCTTGCCCCGCTCCCCCCGCCTCGGCCACCGTCGGACCAACAGCACCGGGGGGGACGGGCCTCTGGGGGGCCCCGGGGCCAAAACCCTCTCCATGGAGAACATCCAGTCCATGAACGCGGCCTACGCCACCTCAGGTCCCATGTACCTCAGCGACAACGAGGTCGTCTCCCAGCAGGTGAGTCTCTGTTCAAATGAAACCAGGACACGGGGGTTTTCGTGCCAGTATATCGACTGTTGTTTGATTTAATTCAGCCCAACACATTGCTAACTGTAGTCCCTTCATGGACGTATATGCTGACGGCAATTCAATGTTTTCTGATTTGCTCTAGACCCAGGCTTACCCCAACCACGACTCCAGCCTGCCCAAGAGTAGCGTGACCCTGGGCCGGAGCGGCGGAAGGCTCCCGTACGGGCTCCGTACCCCCATGGGGTCCAGCCCCAACATCAGCCAGGGCGGTTCGCCTGTACCCGGCGACAGCATTGCGTTCGGCGGGGACAACTCTTCCTCGTCGCAGTCCGGCCTCCAGCAAGCTGCCACGGTGCCCCACTCCCTACGCCAGGCCAGAGACAACGCCATCATGGACCTCCAGGCCCAGCTGAAGGAGGTGCTGAGGGAGAACGAGCTCCTTCGCCGGGAGGCGGACGTGAAGGAGAGCAAGCTGAGTTCGTCCATGAACTCCATCAAGACCTTCTGGAGCCCGGAGCTGAAGAAGGAGAGGGCCTTGAGGAAAGATGAGGTGTCCAAGATCCTGGTCTGGAAGGAGCAGTACAGAGTGCTGCAGGAGGAGACCCAGGTAGGACGCTGACTGTGGGGTTTGCAGGAGGAGACCCAGGTAGGACGCTGACTGTCGGGTTTGCAGGAGGAGACTCAGGTGGGACGCTGACTGTGGGGTTTGCAGGAGGAGACCCAGGTGGGACGCTGACTGTGGGGTTTGCAGGAGGAGACCCAGGTGGGACGCTGACTGTGGGGTTTGCGGGGCTGTAATCCTCCCGTCCAGGTCAGGGCTTTTGGACTTGAACCCCACCGGTCGTGGATTTTTTGTACGAAGAAATCTCTCTTTGTTGCACAATTTAATATTTTAGCTACAACAGGGAACTTGTGAGAGTTGTTTTCGCTAGTTGTCTCGACGGTGTATGACTGTGTGGCAGGATTCACATTGAAAAGCTCTGCAGCTCCGGGTACCCGGGGGATCGGCTCCGGGTACCGGGGATCGGCTCCGGGTACCGGGGGAGCGGCTCCGGGTACCGGGGATCGGCTCCGGGTACCGGGGATCGGCTCCGGGTACCGGGGGATCGGCTCCGGGGAGCGGCTCCGGGTACCGGGGGAGCGGCTCCGGGTACCGGGGGAGCGGCTCCGGGTACCGGGGGAGCGGCTCCGGGTACCGGGGGAGCTGCTCCGGGTACCGGGGGAGTGGCTCCGGGGATCGGCTCCGGGTACCGGGGGAGCGGCTCCGGGTACCGGGGGAGCGGCTCCGGGGATCGGCTCCGGGTACCGGGGGAGCGGCTCCGGGTACCGGGGGAGCGGCTCCGGGTACCGGGGGAGCGGCTCCGGGTGCCGGGGGATCGGCTCCGGGTGCCGGGGGATCGGCTCCGGGTGCCGGGGGATCGGCTCCGGGTGCCGGGGGATCGGCTCCGGGTACCGGGGGATCGGCTCTGGGTACTGGGGAAGCTGGGACTTTGATTAGTTGCTTTGTGTGTTGAGTTGCAAAATTCTTAATGCTTTAAATCAATTCCCTGTTTTTTTCGAAAAATCTTTAATTGGAAGATTCCAGATATGCTGATTCCAGGGAATCTGCTAGCCTGTATTTCAGATTTCTTTTTAATTTATTGAAAGTTCAGAACCTTTTGCAGCCCTAAACTTCACTGTATTACTTGGAGGAGTGTATATCAAGTATGTTCAAAAGTCTTTCTGCTTTGCTTACTTTTTGTGTGTGTATATTCTTGCTTGTGTGTGTCCGTGGGTGCAGGGGTTAGTGAGTAAGCAGTTGGTTTGCTTGTTTTGCTGAGCCGGGAAAATCTGAGGTTTGTCTCAAAGGGTGTCTCAACAGACCCCTGTCACAGTTTCATTGGGTCTGTGAAACAACGCCTACGGTTTAGGAATGCTAGCTATTTGAACAGAAGATCTAGAGACAGGGAGGGGGAGGTGAGGGGAAGACAGCGAGGGAGAGGTGAGGGGGAGACAGGGAGGGAGAGAGTGGTGAGGTGGGGAGTGAGAAATGGGGAGGGGGGAGGGAGGGAAAAGAAAAGTGAGAAGGACAGGAAGTGAAAGGCTGGGAGAGAAATGTGAATGTTACACAAATAAATAAATGTAGCATGAATCTGTTTCATAACTACGTGGAATGTGGCTGGGTGGGGGGAGGTTCAGATGCCATATAATGAAGGCAGAGGTTGTCTCACACACACACACAAACACACATATCTTCAACTAGACACTGCCAGAAGACACTCGCCGAAACACACACACATGTACTATCCAATTGTACAGTAACAGCCCACAGTTGTCAAAACCACACCTAGTCAGTGAGGAAACACCGGCAGCAGCGCATCGCAAGTCACACGCATCCTGAGCAGGGCTTCTAAAACTGTGGGTTGGGACCCAAATTCGGGACCTGAGTCATGAGGATCTATTTATTGTATGTCTGCGCATATCAACACAACTTGTCTTGTTGATGTGAGTTGTTGGATATTGAGTGTGAGAAACTGGTGTCTTTAGATAATTAGGCCAGCTGGGTGGATGTTAGTGTCTCTACATATACTGTTCGGGATTGACGGTCAGTGAGTTGTTGAACAATTAGCCACCGATGGAGAATAGGGAGAGAGGGAGGAAGGAGTGGGAGGGTTGTGAGGAAGGAGTGGGAGGGTTGTGAGGAAGGAGTAGGAGGGTTGTGAGGAAGGAGTGGGAGGTGGAAGGAGGGAGTGGGAGGGATGTAAGGAAGGAGTGGGATGGATGTGAGGAAGGAGTTGGAGGTGGGAGGAAGGGGTGGGAGGTGGGAGGAAGGAGTGGGAGGTGGGATGAATGTGAGGAAGGAGTTGGAGGTGGGAGGAGAGAGAAGGCAGATGGATGAGAGGAGAACCTTCCAGACAGTATCATGACCGTACCACAGAATACCAATACTCACATAAAGGTGGGTCACGTCAGGGTTTTAAATGGCAATTTCATTTTTTTACAGTTTTCTTTTTAATCTATTTGCACGCTGGACAAAGGTTGGTTGGTTTATAGATGCAATTATATGGACCCCGTTGGTTTATGGGACAGATTAGATGGACCCCATTGGTTTATGGGACAGATTAGATGGACCCCATTGGTTTATGGGACAAATTAGATGGCTACATAGTCATCCCAATCAGTTGACTCCTTATCCTCTCTCCTGTTCTAGTAAAAGACATCATGTTCTCAGTCATTTACTATAACTACTTTAACTGTAGATAAATAAATAAGCAGTCCAATTCTTTCTGGTGGGTTTGGAGTGGAGCTCTGGTGTGTGACATTGATGTGTGTGTGTGTTTGTTTGCACAGGGGTTGTTTCAGCGAGACAGTTGAATCAGCCTTTCTCTGCGTTCCACAGCAGAGGCGTGGCCCGAGCGTGATTGGAGAGAAAGGCACCGTTTGTACCTCAGACGGCGTCGCCCAGAATGACACCCTAATCCCGGGGTAGTCTTACCAGGGCCCATAGAGCTCTGCTCAGGGGTTAGTGCACTGTGTGGGAAACGGGGGGGGCATTTAGAACACAGGCAGAGGATGGGGAAGAAGACGAAGAAGGGGAAAGAAGGGCACTAATGAGTCACTTGCCACTGATGAGTGAAAGTACAACTAGCCCCTTCCTGCATTTCATATCCCAGCGGAGGGAGGGCCTCCCTGGGCATAAGGTGCTTTGCAGGTCTTAGGCACCTGGAAGTCGAACTAAAGTCATCTTGCAAAATGATACAATGGCTTATTAATCCAATTGGTAAAAAAAACACTCACTTTCTTACCTTACTACCTCCTAGATGAACGGGATTTGTTCCACACAATGACGGTGCCAATTTTACAATGGATTGCACACCGTGCCCCAATCATCTACATGAGGCTGTATTGAGCTTCACTATTGACTGCATTGCAAGACGGGGGGGAAAAGGCTCTATGGATTCATATGTATGCACGTTTATTTGGTTGAACTGTCCCGTGAATTTCTCCTTCATCCTCAGAGCAGAGGAGTAGAGGGGATGGGAGGGAGGGAGGAGGGGATGGAAAGGGAGAGGATCAGAAAGCGTTTAACAGAGGGGAAAAAGGGGGGAGGTGAGAGAGAGGAGGCGGAAGGGATTGCAAAGGAGAAGGTGGAAGGCGTCTTGTCACAGACCTTTTTACAAACCCCGTCATCATCACCTCAGATGCTTGGTTCTCTCTCTCTTTCCCTCCCTTTCTCTCTCTCTCTCTCTCTCCTTACTCTCCATCTCTCGTTCCTATTTTGACGTTTTTGCACGGAACGGTTTTCTTCATTCTTGCCAAGCTTTGACGGCGTCAGAGACAATTCACATTTTGAGGACGCCAAGTACACCGTCGTTTGGCCATGAGAGTGTGATGTTCTTCAATCTGACGTCAGCAGTGTTGGAGAGCAATGCCTGAGTCTTTCTGGTGCCGTCCCTTCAATTATTCAGTGTTTAAACTGCTTTGCTCAAGTTGGAGTATGCGGGTGTTTGTTTAACTAGCTAGTTCAGCTTCGCTGGGTCATTGTAACGTTACTGTACCTCGCTATTCGGCTGACATGTAGAATCTCGGTGTGTGTGTGTTTTGTTTGTGTGGGTGTGTGTGTGTGTGTGTACCTCTACACCTCTATTTCCACCAACACCCCGAGGAGATTTATGTCTAAACACAAATACCTGCAATGGATTCTGGGCCTACACACGGTAACTCCACAAACATTACCCCTCTTGCTCTACTTTCATGGACTCCACTCTGCCTCTTAAAGGGCTTTTGGAAGGGCACAGTTGCTGATATAGTTCTGGGCAGTCCATGTGGTCCATTTTAGGCAGTCCATGTGGCCCGGGTATAGACCTTCTCAGTATTTCACTTTAGAGTCAATCAGTCTTCAGATTTGGGACTTCTAGTCAACACATCCTGAATGGGAGCTGATTTGGGAGTAGTCTAAAGATTTGGTCTAAAGTGAGTTACGAAGGCTTGAAAACTCAATACCACCTCCCAATATTAGCTAGTTAATATTGAGGGGACTCCATCAAACACTTTTGCTTGTTATTAGCATTGCTAGCTATTCCTGACAGACTTTGCTAAATGACAATAACATTGCCGTCTGTAAAGGCACATTTGTTAATATGATGATGATTTGTTTCTAGTAGCATGCTTTATAAATGTTGCCATATTTCCAAGCCTTGATAGTTCAATTTACATACTGTTTGAAGTCAGCTCCCATGAAACTTATAGCCATCAATATTTTGGCGGCGTCTTTTGGTAACCATGGCAACGACACAACTAAGAGTTCGAAGTGCAATTCATGATTTGGCTCTGATTCACCAGCGGAGACTGGGTGAGAGGATGTAAGTGAGGGTGTGTGTCTGTAGAAAGTTTGAATTCCTGTCCGGTCTTGTTAGGTCAATTCCCTGCCCTGACCCGATCCTAAATCAGTTCTTTAACCCATCAACATTCCTGTCCTGTCCTGTGTTAACTTCCTCCGTAGGCTACACGTTTCAGTCTACACGTTTCAGTCTACAGAACAAGGGCTCCGTT
The DNA here is from genome assembly GCA_016801125.1 of Novumbra hubbsi. Lineage (NCBI taxonomy): Eukaryota > Metazoa > Chordata > Actinopteri > Esociformes > Umbridae > Novumbra > Novumbra hubbsi. Next base: position 28,727 of record JACXGK010003823.1, read on the forward strand.
TCAGGATTTCTTTTGAGATTGGAGAGCGAGAGAGAGAGAGAGAGAGAGAGAGAGAGAGAAAGGTTAGCTTGTGTTAGCTACCCACTTTTCATTGCCCAGCTGATAAAGACATTATTTCTTTATTACTTATGGAATACTAAAGATTGAGTACTGCAGATGGTAGAGGAGTGGACAGAGGGAAAATCTTCCATAAGCTGCTTTAAAACAAGAATAACTGTTCTGCCTGTTCTTGCGGACTTTGGAACTTGTCTGGTCCTGTCCTGAACATGACTATAATTTCTCCTCCATTTCTTCACATATTCTGCTGGAGCAATAGATCCCACAACCATCACGTTCCTGCCGACCTAGTGTGTGTCTCTTCTCTCTGTACCACAGGACTGATGTATGTCTCTTCTCTCTGTACCACAGGACTGATGTATGTCTATTTTCTTTGTACCACAGGACTGATGTATGTCTCTTCTCTTTGTACCACAGGACTGATGTATGTCTCTTCTCTCTGTACCACAGGACTGATGTATGTCTCTTTTCTGTTTAGTTCCTGACCTCCTACCGTCTCTTTATGTACATCCTCTCTCTCTGTGCTTCCCAGTGTGTGTTTTATGCCAGATGGTCTAATACCAGAGAGTGACGATACACAGGTGTGTGTGTGTGTGTTTGTCTTTGCTTCCCTCATGGATGACTGCCCTCATGAAACAGATGGATAAGCAAACAGTAAGGATCCACAAAATGAATTTGTTTATTTTTTTGCCACCTTACCTTGTCCTCTGAGTAAGTGATGCCCAACCCCAAACAAACCCCCAGGTTGATTTAAAACTACCCGCCCAAGTTGATCTAAAACTACACCCCAGGTTAATACAAACCAAACCCCCAGGCTCATTTAAGACTAACCCCCCAAATTTATCTAAAACTACCCCCCAGATTGATCTAAACCAAACCCCCAGGCTCATTTAAGACTAACCCCCCAAATTGATCTAAAACTACCCCCCCAGGTTAATCCAAACCAAACCCCCAGGCTCATTAAGACTAACCCTCCAGGTGGATCCAAAACGAATCCCCAGGTTGATCCAAACAAAAGTTGACCTAACCCAAGCTGACAGCCAGGTGGAACCCTCCAGGTTGATCCGCCCCTACAGACCATCTGGGGGTTCCCCCCCTAATTCACATATCAATCCCATGCTTTCATATGCAGGTGAATGCTCCCGTTTCTTGGTAGGACTCTGTAGGCCGGATGCTGGTCGACGGGCTAGAATACGGTGGGCAGTTTTGGCGACGGTGTGTTGTTTTCCCACCCCGGTCTGTGGGATTAGCCGGGAAACTGTCCATATGGCTGTGGGTGGGGCTTACACCTCACCCTGTGTAAGTAAGCTGTAGCATTGTCTTGTGCACACACACACACACACACACACTTCCTGCTGCCAATACCCAGGGAGAGCTCTGCATGACAGAGGTGTAGGACTATATTTACCTCTCTGGCGCAGTGGGGACCATGGTGACAGCGGGGCAAGGCATGCTGGGAGGAGGGAGGGAGGGAACATTCCACCGAGGCCGTCTTCTTGTTCCACACGTTACTTCAGAATCTGGTCCTCAACTAGTTCCTGTTACTACTGTTGATTTGTCTAACGGTTCCTTTTTCCACATTCTCTCTTTCTCTCTCTACGTTTCTCTCTCTCTCTCTCTCCTGTGATTTTTACTTCTCTGGCAGTGTCTATGAGGGTTGGAGTTGGTAAGAGAGTATAATTTTTTGTGACAAAATTTAGAGGCTTCAGGTGGATGAGTTGGAACAACTCGTGTCTTTACAACCTATGCAGTGCAGTCTGGTTGGGAGGCTAATTCTTCACATTCCCCAAGCTGTGTGTGTGTGTGTGTGTGTGTGTGTGTGTGTGTGTGTGTGTGTGTGTGTGTGTGTGTGTAGAGTGCAGAGAGAGTAGACAGGTTTGCCCTTATATGGAAAAAGCTTGTGGAATATTCTGTAGTATTCAGGAATGAACAGTCTCTCATCCTATGCTCACACGCATTCCTCCTTCACTCAGCCCAACCTCCTATGCCCCTCCTCCTCTATGCCCCTCCTCCCTGACCCTCCTTCCCTGTTATCCATTTTGAAATAACTGTTAAGGGGAGCCATAAAACTATTCTTTACCTTGATGATTATTATTTCCTCTATTATTCATATGAAAAACTAAATTTTCCTTAATGGTCAAAGAAACTCACGAAATTGGAAGCGGGGAACCTTTGTTTTGACAAATGAACCTGTCTCGGTGGAAACCTGACTAATTGATGTAATTAATTTAACACAATGACACGTGTAATCAAGGTCCTGGCCTAATTTGTCTGAGTGTTTTCAGATGACTGCATCGCCCTCAAAAGCACTCACACACCCCAAAGACATACCATGCACACACACACAAGTGCTCGTCACATCTGCATAATTCATCGGTGCATGACAATTCCCTGCCTCCCAGTTTCCCCCCGGCAGCACAGCATCTCTGGTTGCCATGCCAGCGTAAGGTCCTGGAGACATCTGTGAATTGCATCCATTCCCATTGCCCCGAGGGGAGGCGGCCCAGTCCCGACCCAGATCGGCCCACCGGGGGAACCATTTTTGACGGAACCCTTAACTCTGCCTTTCCCAAATCCCCAGCGACTGTTTACCGATCCATTGGATCAAAGCACCCCTCCAAACAAGATCAGAGCCCAAGAAACCTCCTACTGTTGCACAAATGGTAATCAGAACCCTGTTAATGCGATTGACCAGAGGCACGTCCTCATTTATCTTCTCATTGATAGAGAGATAGAGGGGGAGAGAGGGGGAGGGGAAGAGGGGGGCAGGGGAGGTCTTTCTAGATGGGTTAAATTCCTCCCCTGAGGTAAAAAGACGTATGTCAGCCTATAGAGTTCAGTTTTCCCACCAGGGACCCAGTGTCTACTGCTACAACATTGACGGACTTGCTGGATTGGATTTGCGTCAGCTGCTGATGTTAGATGGTGTGAAGTGGTTCAATCCACTACTTGCTGTCAGGAACACGATTGGGGTCAAATCTCTTCTACCTTCCTCCTCCTTTCCATTTGTGTTGATCTACTCAGTCTTTTATTTTACTTCTCTCTCCACTCTTTTTTTCTACCCTCTCTCTTGTCCCTCTCTCTCATCCTCCTTCTCTTCGGTCTGCTATTCTCTGTTCCCATCTATTCCAATGTCCTCTGAAAACACGCGTAACCCAGCCCCAATAATGGATGCTCAAAATGACCACAGGATGTGGTGCAGAACAGTGCTTCTCAACTTCTAATTTTACGGACAGCAAATCACACACTCCGATGTCGTTGTTGTGTGATGGTTGTAAAGGTTTCGGGGCCAGTCCCTGTGATGTTGTTGTGTGATGGTTGTAAAGGTTTCGGGGCCAGTCCCTGTGATGTTGTGTGATTTGATGTCAAGGTTTTGGGGTCGTGAAGCGACACCGGCAGAAAGAAAGAGTTGTTGATAGTTGTTAATAGTGAGCGACAGGTGAAGAGGAAAATGTGCTTGTTTATGAAGGACTTTGCTCCTCCTTTGACTCAGTACACGGCCTGCTAGCATAAGGGAGTGAAAAGAGTGGGAGGTAGAGGGAGGTAGAATGAGAGAGAGGTAGAATGAGAGAGAGGTAGAAAGAGAGAGAGGTAGAAAGAGAGAGAGGTAGAAAGAGAGAGAGGTAGAAAGAGAGAGAGGTAGAAAGAGAGAGAGGTAGAAAGAGAGAGAGGTAGAAAGAGAGAGGTAGAAAGAGAGAGGTAGAAAGAGAGAGGTAGAAAGAGAGAGGTAGAAAGGGAGAGAGGTAGAAAGAGAGAGAGGTAGAAAGAGAGAGGGGTAGAATGAGAGAGAGGTCTACAATAATTGGAAGTATTTAGCAGGAAACTCACAACACAGTCAATATAGCGGTAAAAACAGAACCAATAAATTGGTTGAAATTGTGTTTGTATCACAAAGCTAGGAGGAGGACTTCTGAGAAAATCCAGTGTTTTTTAAAGCAATTTCAACTAAGTATAGACTTTGTCAAGCTATGCATGGCTAGATGCGTCCTAGAGACTAGTCTGCCCATACAGGCTGTTTGCTGATTTGGTGATCTGTTGTGTTCAGAGAAGCAACTGGAAAAGCCAATTAATGAAGGCCACAGTGATGATTTATGCAAGAGGTAAAAGATGTGGGCCTGTGTGTTGGTGTGTGTGTGGTATGTGGGTGAGGCTGATGGCAATCTTTGCTGTCGTACATGTCAGTCTTCTCTTCCCATAAATATTCAGCCTAACCCTTACTGTCATGACAACCTCTCTGTTGTTCACAGCAACAGATGGATGGAGAGATGAGGGAGAGAATGTAAGGATGGATGGAGAGATGAGGGAGAGAAAGGAAGTATGGATGGGGAGATGTGGGAGAGAAAGGAAGGGATGGATGAATAGAGATGAGGGAGAGAAAGGAAGGGATGGAGAGATGAGGGAGAGAAAGGAAACAATTGCTGGAGAGACGTGGGAGAGAAAGGAAATAATTGATGGAGAGATGTGGGAGAGAAAGGAAGGGACGGATGAATAGAGATGAGGGAGAGAATGTAAAGGATGGAGAGATGAGGGGGAGAAGGGAAACAATTGGTGGAGAGATGTGCGAGAGAGAAAAAACAATTGATGGAGAGATAGGAAGGGGGAGGGGGGTGATCAATCTTATATCAGCTCAGGTGCAACAATCACCTTGAAAATCACACGCAAGTTTTATGTGCCTTGTCATTGTCCAGCAGCGGGGCTCTTGTCCAGATGGAAGGGGAAAATTAATGGAGCAATGTACAGAAAAGTCCTTGAGGAATCCTGCTGTCCTCTGCTCAAATGAAGCTCTTGGTGGGACGGAAGTCCTCCCTCCAGTTCAACCAGCGAATGACCCAAAACACACAGACGAAGCAATGGCAAACGATCTTGAGTAGAAACAAAGAAATGTCCTTTGGTGGGCCGGGCAGAGCTCTCAATGTGTGGCTTGATAAAAAGATTGCTGCCTATTGAGGTTGAATGGTTTTGTACCTAGATTTCCAACAGGCTCACGGCTAGAATAACTACCAAAGGTGCTTCCAGGAAGTTTTAACTCGGAGGGGATGAAGCCTTGTCCAATTATGATATGTTTTCCCCCAAGCCTTTGGTATAACCACAGTGGATGTAACTACGATTGACATTTGACTTCGGGAGGTTTCGGTTACAAGGATTCGGTGGCAGGTTGCCTCAGACGCCGGACCTTCTATGCTTTTGCACGGTGCTGGAGACCTGCCGTTAGCCTTCCTCCTGTCCGTCTGTCCTTCTCCGTCAGTCCCTCTCTGTCTGTCTTTCGGGCTGGTCCAGTCTGTCTGCTGGGCTGGTCCCGTCTTCCGACAGGGGGGTTTTGTGGTCTCTGGGGAAGAACACCCCATTACAGTCCGGTCTCAACCCCTTTTACACAAGTCATGCGTCCCTGCCTGTTAAGTTCAGTGTCAGCTCACCGTGTCCTGTGCCAACGTTTATTTTGTGTATTTTTCCTGAGTGCTAAAATGTTCACCGCTGCGGAAATGATGCTGGTTGCTTTGGGCTCTGCTTTCACACAGCCTGGTGTTAGTAACTGGACAGAAACTAACGTATTGCTGAGGGGATGGTGTTGAGGGAATAGTGTTGAGGGGATGGTGTTGATGGAATAGTGTTGAGGGGGTGGAGTCTTTCAGTATGTCAGTTGCTGTTAGTGTGCTGGCTACAGTTAATATAGAGCATCAGAATGTAAGGAAGCTATTTCGTCCACAAGGGTAATTAAATTGTAAGGTGAATCGCATCGTGAGGTGAAAGGAGACAGGATTTTGGCCTTGTCTTTTCATAAATTAGTCTCCTCTTTTTCTTTATGGTTTCCCTATTCAGTCATCTACTTTTTTTTAAATCTCTTCTCCTCTTTCACACCATCTCTTTTCATTTCCTGTCTTTCTTTCTGATCACTCCTCATTCTATTCGTAGACATTTTCTCTACCTGTTTGAAAGTAAGACCCATTTTCTTATTTTCGCTTTTAAGGGTTTTAAAACGATTTTAGGTTTTGCTAGCAGTGTAAAGAGGTGACGCAACAAATAATGTGTGGCTCGTGAACGGATATGGGCTCCGTGCGCGCGCAGTGCAACCGCGATTTCGTCCAGAAAGTTTGACGTCAAGAAGACACTCGTGACGATTGGCTGCCTTTCTCTCAACACCGTTGATGTGGATAGCTAGCTAATACAGAGCTAGCTAATTAATGTAGCTACATTTTAGAGATTGGCTATTACACGTCTCGCTGGTACCATGGGAATATGCAAATTAAATCAGAAGTGGTTGGATAATCGCAACTTTGCTTCGTGGTTGAAATTTGAAAGGGAAAAAAAGGCCTCTGCGTTTTTTGCAATTTTTTTTTAAAACTTGGTAAAATTGGATTACAGTTTGTGGAATCCCAATCCCATATGAATTATGAAAAACACGAAAACGCTGCGAAAAGCCTTCAACAAACGCCCGGCGTTTGTACGTTCTGTTTGGTCGTATTACGGACGACTGTCCCGCCAAGTACAGCCAGTAACGTTATGGTTAACCGTTGGATAACTGCTCTAACAACGGTGGCTACCCCAGTCGAATTGGTGTCCTTATGTTTATTTTGGACGGGGTGTTGCTGTGAAATTGGTCTTAAATTGAATTCAAAGTAGTATTTAACAAGTCTTAAATTTAACTTGCTGAAACCTGTAGAAACCCCGTTTGTCTTTCTTTATGTTCACCAAAATTTCACCACCATACACTGTAGGGTTCCAGTGGCAGGAAGACTGTAAATGTGTGTGACTGTAGTGTGTTATTTGTGTGTTTGTGATGCTGTCATTGAGACAGGGGCCATTGGGGGAGTCCTGCTGCTCTATGAATCAGCACAGGGGGAGGGTGCGATAAACAGTGAGACAGAGGAGAAATATAGGGAGGTTTTAAGAAGGGGGGAGTAGTTGGGATGGAGATGGTGTACTGAGTCCCACATTCCTACTCGTGACTGACTCAAAGACTTAAATGTAGTCCGTCTGCCGGTCTGTCTCTCTGTCAGGCAGCCTGTCTGTCTGTCTCTCTGTCTGGCTGTGTGTTTGTCCTACATTCCGTCTGTATTCTCCTTCTGGCCTAGTCCCAGCTGCTTCTATTTATAGCAGTGGTTTAAACACATACTAGTCTAGCGGCTCCCACGTCGGTTACCTCAGGCTGTAGAGGCACTTGGCCATGTCAGAGCCCGGAGGAGGTGCCAGTTGCACGTGGCCCTGCCCACTGGCTGAGTGCACTGATGCGGCTGTTCGTCCATTCCGGCTCTGTGGTGCAGCAGGCTCACCAGGGGGACTGACGGGCAGCTTTGAGGCCACTGCTAGCGTTCTGGGAGTTTCATACGCTGTGCATCCCTTTCCCAGCACACACACACACTTACACACACACAGTGACAGTCATGGAATCAGATGTCTCCATTGACCTATCCATGAGCTGTATAACCATTGCTTCCGTAACAGATTTAAAATGTACGTGTATAACAGAACTGAAAATACAAGTCTAGACATTAAAATGACAACAATGAGGAAAGTGAATTGAAGCAACACCAAACAGGCAGCAACATTATAGGGAAGATAACTAGGCATCCGTGAACATGCCGACCCCCCACGTATGAATCACAGCCCCCCGGGCCGGTGCGGGGGGTTGTGGGATCTCCATGTCAAAATGCATCCGCGGCCCAGTGGGCCTGATACCGCGCGGGTTACACCGATGTCCGGGTGCCACTGAGTCTGTCTAACAGATCAACAGAGACATACAGCTTTGACGTGAATCATGCGCACACCTGATTAATCATGTGCCAACTCAAATTAATCTTTGGAGGCCCCACATCCGGGTTTGATTTGGTTGTCTTGTTCTCTGGGCTGTTTTCAGGGCTTTCTGTGCCCTGGTCTGTTCTAACTAGTCCTGTGTGGGTTGATGTGTTTTAGAAATACTAAGTGTAGCCACACACACTGATGGAAAACGTTGCTTGGTAACCAGGTCGCCTGTGGAATCAAGGCACACTGCCCCCTCAGTGCCCGGAGAGAAAGAGGGAAGAGCGAGCGAAGGAGAGAGAGATAGGAAAGGTCAATGGAGAAAAAGTGAGGGAGAGATTGGGAACAGAGCTTGTGAGACTGTTGTAAGAGAGAGTGAGAGATGGCAGTGAGAGAGTAACAGAGAGGGAAGAGCCAGCTGGAAAGAGAGAAATGGTCCGGCTTGGTGAACTGTAAATTATATCAGAAGCGTACAGGAAGGCCCCCAGTGGCCCCCGTCTGTTAGGTGACTGCATGTGGCAGATGGAGTCCTAGATACTAATATCTGTCCTACTTAAGTGTGAATAACAAACATGTTATTTTGCACCTTGCAACTCTGCCTTAGACACCGAACTGAGTGACATGGGGTTCGTTGTAAATGTTTGATATACCACAGCTTCCTGCCAACCACAATCCAAGAGCACCTAATAAATAGTAACTCAAGACACAGATACTTCATTCCTTGACTATGAATTCGGCAATGTTTTGCCCGCATTTTATGTATCCTTTACTAATCACGGTTACCATTTGGCCTCCTGTTTCCGACCAGCACCTCCAGATGACAGTACAGGCTCTGCAGGACGAGCTGAGGATACAGAGAGATCTGAACCAGCTGTTCCAGCAGGACTGTGGAGGAGGTCGCCCCGGAGAACCACTGTCTTATGAACCCACGGAGGAGAACTTCCACCGGCTCCACGCCGAGCACGAACGACAGGTCGGGTCCACGTGCATGAACCAGAACCGCTTTCAGCTGCTGAGTGCATTTGTGCATATCCACAATTTACTTTGGGTTAGGGTAACCGGGGGTTAGGGTAAACGGGGGTTAGGGTAAACGGGGGTTAGGGTAAACGGGGGTTAGGGTAAACGGGGGTTAGGGTAACCGGGGGTTAGGGTTATAGAGGGTTAGGGTTATAGAGGGTTAGGGTTATAGAGGGTTAGGGTTATAGAGGGTTAGGGTTACGGAGGGTTAGGGTTACCGGGGTTTAGGATTAAAACTGGTAAAACCTTTAGGAGGTTTGGGGGTTAGGGGTTTATGGGTAGGGGGTTAGGGCTGTTAATTTGCCTTTTTACAGTTACAAATAAAAAGTTAGAAATAAATTGTAAAACCGTTGTGTTTGTTATTATCTACATTATTAAGAATATTAATTTGATCAAGTTAACAGAGTTCACGGTTACTTTCAGGCCAAAGAGCTTTTCCTTCTGAGGAAGACCCTGGAGGAGATGGAGCTCAGAATCGACACCCAGAAACAGACACTGGGGGCCAGGGACGAGTCCATCAAGAAACTACTGGAAATGCTGCAAAGCAAAGGTACATTGGTGGCACATACACACCCACAACCACGCACAAGTCCTTGTGTGAAAGACAACTAATAACTACATGTACAGCAGACTGCACCGCATTCATCTCACACAAACACACACCCAACCACTATGCCGTGTGTTCCAGGGCTGTCAGGCAAGGCCTCAGAGGACGACCATGAGAGGACCAGGAGACTGGCGGAGGCGGAGATGCACATCCACCACCTGGACAGTCGGCTGGAGCAGAAAGACAAGGAGACCAGCTCCCTACGAGAGGTGAGAGCAGATGGAGATCCAGATGGAGATCCAGATGGAGATCCAGATGGAGATCCAGATGGAGATCCAGATGGAGATCCAGATGGAGATCCAGATGAAGCAAATGGGGAACAGAGGTCCCCACATAGATGGTAGATTTGTAGCCGATCCCCAGTAGGGAAGCATTTGTTTTCTGTATTGGGTTTAGGTTCTATCTTATGATAGGGGTTGGTGCTAGATTTGGGGTTAATTTTAGGCATTACAGTTTAGGTTTAGGGCTAGCCGTTAGAGCTAGACTAAGTTTAGGCATGACGGTTATGTTATTGAGGTTAGCATTTCGGCTTGTTTTAAGGTTAGGGAATTGGAATGCGGGAATGTAGAATTCTGGTTTTCCGTTCTCCACAAGGATAGGAAAACCAGTGTGTGTCTGTGTGTGTGTGTCTGCGTGTGTATGAGAAGGTGAGGGAGTGGGCATGAGAAAATGGACAGGAAGTAGGGTTCCGTCAGTGTTCCGTCAGTGTGATCACCCGGTCAACGTTCCAATACTAGCTGCATTCCAGGCAACATTTCTGTCCAACCTCACAATGGCCATAAACTGACACTGTAGGCTAAAAGGGACATTGGCGGTTGTTTTTAAATCAGCCCTCTTTATCTACTTCTTTTTGTCATGCAGTATCCCCCAGACAAATTTTTCAGGTCAAAGTTCCTTTCCTTGGGGGGGCCTAGTCACTCGGTCCAAAAGGGACGAGCCACACAGCAGACAGAGCGTGACTTCAGGGAGCTGTCTGCAAAAGCTCATTATAAAGCTCACCCAGAGGCACTCTCTGGACTGTGAAGAGACAGAGACATTATTATGCGTGAAGTAATATATTATGCTGTCTTCTTCTTCAGGTTTGGGTGTGTTAGGGTTTGGGGGGTTAAGGTGTGTTAGGGTTTGGGGGGGTTAGGGTGTGTTAGGGTTAACCCGTCACAAGTGTAGTTATGAAACTTTAACTGAATAAAACTGGTCTAATATTGCATCTTTATTAACATTACATTTAATGACATCTATTGAAACTCCAATTTTTAGCTGGATAGATATTGTATATATAGGTGCTTAAAACGACAAGTTGAATCAATATCAACCTCACGTCTCCATGAAATTAGTTTGAAGCGTGTGGGTTTGACGTGACACACGTTTGCAAATCCATGACATAGTTCACTACTGTGTTCATACCTTTATATATCCAGTGGGCAAAAATACTAGAATGCAAGGATGTTTGCAGATGTCACACAGACAGTTGGCACAAAGCATGTCATTCAGAAAATGCTAAATGATTGGAGAGAGGGAGGGGGAACAAAGAGAAAGTTAGCATTGACAGTTCAGGAATCTTCTTTTTTGTCCCACACCATATCTGGCTTTGCTAAATCTATTCTGCCATCACAACCTTCAACCGTCCATGCTTTCTCATACCTTGTTCAGCATTATATTCAGGCAGCAGCACAGACACCTGTAACCTCCTTCCACCTAAGAGCAACTGTAGGACCACTCTGACATCTAGTGGGAAGAAGTTGAATTTATTGTGTTTTTCCAGTACGTTCGGGGACCAACCACTACTATGGACATATTCTCTCACACAATTACTGTAGATGCAATAAAATTATCCTTAGCGTACTGTACACTTTAGGAACACAAACTTACTTACCTTCACTTCTGCTTTTACATGTATAGAGGCACTCTAGACTGCTGTATGGTTTCTGTAGTCCTAGGTGAGTATGCCTGGGTATTGTAGTTTTATAACAGTATGCTTGGGTATTGCAGTTTTACAGCAGTATGCGTGGGTATTGTAGTTTTACAGCAGTACGCCTAGATATTGTAGTTTAAATCACAGAGGAGTGACAAAGATTGTCCTACTCCATCATATGTCCAAAAATACCATCTGCTTCAGTTCCAGTAGGAATGACTCATGTCTGTGGACCTGTACAGAGACACCGAGGTTTGCCCTTGTATGGCAGCATTGCATGTTGGGTCACCAGAGTCACTGTCCTGATGCATATGTCTGGACAGACGACTCTAAACTGAATCAGCCCTTAATGTTGGATCACCAGAGTCACTGTCCTGATGCATATGTCTGGACAGACGACTCTAAACTGAATCAGCCTTTCATGTTGGATCACCAGAGTCACTGTCCTGATGCATATGTCTGGACAGACGACTCTAAACTGAATCAGCCTTTCATGTTGGATCACCAGAGTCACTGTCCTGATGCATATGTCTGGACAGACGACTCTAAACTGAATCAGCCCTTCATGTTGGATCACCAGAGTCACTGTCCTGATGTTTATGTCTGGACAGACGACTCTAAACTGAATCAGCCCTTCATGTTGGATCACCAGAGTCACTGTCCTGATGTTTATGTCTGGACAGACGACTCTAAACTGAATCAGCCCCGTATGTTAGGTCAATGTGTAGTTGTTGGCTTGTTTAGTTATACACATTGTGGTGTTGTAGGGTAGTCTAGTCAGGATACATTGTGATGTTGTGGTCTAGTCAGGATACATTGTAGTGAATTGTGTTGACATACTGCCACTGCATGTGTCTGTTAATGCCTGTCAAAGTGCGAGACCCCATGCCAATGTGAATGTGTGTGTCTGAGAGAGGGTCATTTTGTGTGTGTGTGTGTGTGTGTATGTGTGTGAGAGCGCATGTCAATGTGTGTGTCTGTTTTCTATCCTGACCATTTCCGCCACCGCCCGAAGCAGCTGAAGCTCTCTCTCTCTTTCCTTTGTGTCGTGCTTTCTTGACCAGAGGAGATGCATTAGTTCTCTGTAAGACCATCAGAACATCTCCTCATTCTCTCTTTTAAACAGGAGCACTGATGCATTCACATTCATCCCGACACCATTAAAGGATCTCCTCCTCTCTCAGTCCGTCTATCCTCCAGACAATTCTCTCCCTCCTCTTCCCGTCTCTCACTCTGTGCCTCACTCTTCTCTCGTTAACATCTAACTGATCCAGAGACTTTATACACTAGTGCGAGGCGAGACACAGGGAATTTAAGGTCGGTTTTAGGATGTTAGCTTCAGCCGTGTTAGCCAACACACCTAATTGACTCTAAATTGTCTAGTGAGTGCAGCTCTGCTTTCTTGATTGACTTGTGAGAATGTGGGACGGAGGAATGGACCCGCGTGTGATGGCCAGAGGTCGAGGAGGACACTTCATCACCATAACTCCGACTGGTCACCGTGACCCACCCGTCTTTCATCAAGACGGTGGTCACATATACTCCCCTACTCACGACGGGGGTCACATGTACTCCCCTAATCAAGACGGAGGTCACCATACTACAGTCTTCTCTCCGGGTGGTGTTAATGCTGGGTTCTCTCCAAGTGGAGCTAATCTTGGATTCTCTCCAGGAGGTGCTAACCCGGTTTTCTCTCTGGGAGGTGCTAATCCTGTTTTCTCTCCGGGAGGTGCTAATCCTGGGTTCTCTCCGGGAGGTGCCAACCTCGGGTTCTCTTTGGGAGGTGCTAATCATCATCATGCTGCTGTCTACCCCTCTCCTCAGGAGCTCCACAGAAGGAGCTATGAAGGAGGCCCTGAATCAGCCAAGACCAAGGCTCTGCAGACCGTCATTGAGATGAAGGTGAGAGATTGAGTGTATTGAGACTCTAACATAATATTGTCTTGAGACACTTGATAATAATATGTTGTCTTATAACATTCAATAACAATGTTGTTTTATGACACCCAATAACATAATATTGTCTTCAGACACTCAATAACATAATGTTGTCTTAAGATACTCAATAATAATATGTTGTCTTATAACATTCAATAACATAATGTTGTCTTAAGACATTAAATAACAGTATATTTTCTTGAGACTTTTAATAACAGTATGTTGTCTTGAGACCCTCAATAATTATATTTTGTCTTGAGACCCTCAATAATTATATTTTGTCTTGAGACATAGCAGTAGGTTGTTGGGAGACATTCAATACCAGTA
>JACXGK010003824.1:0-25241 GCA_016801125.1 Novumbra hubbsi
TGAGCAGCACCCACTGCTGGCCTCGCCCCTTTCGTCCCGGATGTCGAACCGTGATCCGGGGTGTCATTCTGCCACGACCGGCCTCCTGAGGGCGCTGGCGGTGTGCCGTTAGGGCGTGTTGCATTCTTCTAGAAATCTGGAGACGGAGGCTTAGATCTCAGTCAGCGGTGCGTTTAAGGGGGAGGCCTTGTTTGATTGGCAATTTCGCTGTATCTTGGGCCGCGGGGGAGGGAGACGGAGTAATCCCCACTCAGAGGTGTAGTTCCGTGTTCGCATTTCCGGACGTGCAATCCGCTTCCCCGGGTCCCAGTCAGAACCGGCACCAGGGTGTTCTTTGTCGGTGTGGGGAAGCAGTTCCCTCATTATTTTGCATAAGACGGACGATAATGGACCAAGGCAAAGCTAGGCGTCTCACCACCACCCCCCCAACCCCGCCCCCATACCCTAATGGCCCGTAATGTGGGTTCCTGAGGTGCATGTGCCTTGTAAATTAGCCTGGCTTCGAAAATGAGCCAGCTGGTGAAAGAGGTACAGTACGATAGCCCATAATGCCTTCGCCACAACTAAGACAGACCCTGTTGCTAAGGTAATTTGATTCGAACCAGTAAGAGGTAATACTGGTGCCTTTCTTCCTTCACCGTCTCTATGCCATTTCTTCCATCTGCACTCTACCCCCCCCCCCAGTACAAAACGTAGCTACTTAAACTCCTGACAAAAAACAACCGTCCTCATGTTTAAATGAAGGGCTTTTAGACCTTGTTGATGCTCGTAGCCAGAGAGCAATGCATCTTGTTAACCATTAACCTCCAAGCCGTCGTTGTACTTGAAGTACCCGGTGAGCTCGTCAAGTCGCGCTCCCCAGCAAAGTGCTGGTGGCGGCCGTCTCATCGCAGGAGATGTACCGGGAACGCTGAGGGCGTTGGTGGGAGTGGAACCGGGGTGGGGGATTCGGGTTTCCACGGGCCAGAGAGTACACTCGAGCAGAAAAAAAAGAAAAAAATACAGAAAAAGCAATCTCATGAATAAAAGAGCCCGGAGAAGGCTGCTCCGAAACCGGAGAGGAAGCTCTGAAATGACCCTGATGGGCTTCAGTGGAGCTGGGCCTCCGTGTCAACGGGCCTGCTGACGGGTCCGTCTGAAAGGGTGAAATGACTGCCAGAGAGGGCATCCGACGCTGCCACCGCGCGGGTCAGGGTGGTGGATAACCCAACCGCGTTCCCACGAACGGGGATGTTCCTTTTAAATGATCCTCACGTACCGAAAGCTAAAGCCGATGTCAAAGGCTTGCCGTGATTATGTGGTTTAATAAGAGGGGTTTTTTTCTTCTCTGTTTGCCTTGGCAAGGCAGCTGTTGTTCCTCCTCTAACATTGATCACTACCACGCAGTCCACGACTCCCCCTGGGTGCCGTTGCATAACTGGAACCAATGCATCGGTCTCCATACCTCTCTCCCCTCTGCACTTTCAATTTTCTGTTTCTTGTTTTTCTAACTCAAATCAGGGGAAAATGCAGTGGACTGAGAAAGCTTGGAAGAGGAAACGAAGGAAACATATTCAATTTCATTACAGTTATGAGCTTTCATTAAGGCCAGTTCTCCTGTGTACCTGAGGACAGGAGTAGTTTCGGGGGAAAGCGATTGGGAGTCCTCTATTTCAGCTCAGCGGGGACTTTTCTTTGGAGCCAAATCTCTGCATCATTATTACTTATATTAACAGCCCAATCGGGCCTTGGGCTTTTCAGAATTTAGATTTTTTTTATGAGGTATAGGTTAGCTTTGGATCCCTCTGAAATGTAATGAATATTATCACAGGAAACTTTCAATCACCTCTACTCAGGTCCGCTGACTTTAATTATAGAACGTGTTTTTTTTTTAATGGCGTCTGAGAGATGGGGTGCTGGCGGAGGGGGCGTGGCAAATCCGTACTTCGTCGTGTTTGTGATTGGACACTGCACTTATTCGGGTTGACTTCCTCCTTTGCCGTTATGTCGGCGTCCCCCTCGGCTGGTCCCCGCGCCCATTCGCCTACGCGTCGGGCCGTCAGGGAGGCCCGAAAGGAGACTGTCAACGCCAACGCTAATCTGTACCTACAGGCACACAGAGCGCCCGCTGTGTTGCCATAGATACATCCCTATCTACAAGTGACCTTGACTCCTCCTCTCTCCTGTCTGAGCTGCGTGTGGCCCAGTGGGCCCGCTTACTGGCGGCCGTGTGTGGAAGCGTGTGTGAACCGACCCGGGGACTAGGGGGTTGTTTTCGGGCCGTGACTGAAATGGGTTCTTTAGTGGAAGTGACCTTGTTTACTCCTCTCGCGTTAATCAATGGAAGCTGGGTGTCAAACGCCCGGTCTGGTTTGTCTATATCGCACGGCCGTTGTTTTGCTATTCATTGTGTGAACGGAGGTCCAGAGGAGACTTGCTAAAAAATATTAATGTTTGCAGTTGTGAGACGGCAACCACTTGGCTTAACATCTGTGGTTATATTGCCATTATTATTCAGATTAGTGTATGTTTGTTTTTACTCCCCCCGTGCGTCACGTGTGGGAAAGAGCGAGGTTCGTTCTTTTATTTTCCCAAATGACAGCCGTGTAAGGGCACCGCGTAGGAGAGTGTTTACTGACGTTGGAGGTGTGATGTCTTCCTGTTCGCCTAGCATACGTGGCGCTGGCCCCTGTTGACATCAGCTACTTCCTGTCCGGTACGCACCTGCCCCAGGGAGACACACAGGTGTGTGTGTTTGTCCTACACTGCCCCCCCATCTCCTGCTGTTCGATGTCCAGTGTCCCTTTCCCACATGACCAAACCAACAGCCCTTCTGCAGTAGTGCCACAACACTGTTTCTTATCTGATTGTGTGTTGGTCATGTTCTGTTTCTGGCTTGTGTCCCTTTTTGTGAAATATTTTGTAAATGTACTGATTAACAGGTCTTCTAATATTCACAGTCCTACAGATGGGAATTTTCGTTTGTGTCCTGGGGAGTTAATTCTGACCAGTGTACTGGCATTTCATATTATGCTGTCTTAACAGTATACAATACACAGCCCTACTTGGGTCATGGTTCATTTATCTTTCATGATTTATACTCTGGAGTGAAAATGTATTGACAACAGTGATTAATGAAATACCACCGTTGGTGTTTTGGTGTATTTTGATCTGTGCTCAGGGTTATTGTTTTGAAAGACAATTCAGATGAGGCTAGCTATTAGCCTACTGGCAAAGAAAAACTGTTTTTTTGGGCTGAAAGTGTCTGGCACGGTTTCTTCTTAACAAGGGCCTCAGGGCCAGTGGGAGCAAAATGGCCCCATAACAGCCCAGTTCCTCCATCATATTGGACATTCTTAAGTTTAGTGATTCAAAATTTGCCACCAAACTCACCGCTGCTTGGCATGTCACAGCAGTTTTTTTTGTGTCACCAGGCAGTCCGAAGTTATCTGGACTTTGCTAAACGGCGTTGGCACTTGATTTGGAGCTGGCCCTCCAGCCAGCATGGGGTTGGGCTGTTTGGCCCACTCTTGTCAATACTTCCTTGCGGCTACGTAAGCCAACTGTGGTCCTACCATCAAGAGTCGTGGACATCCCAAAGGTACGACACAGCACACGGTGTGCGGTCCTCGCTTGCCGGGCCCTTGAACGACCCTCGTTAATTGACTATTATCTAATGAGCTCTGTTTATTAATTGAATTCCAACTTTTCAGCAGGTTGGGAGAGATTGCATCCTCAGCGTTGTTTTATTTGGTGCGGCGAAACATATTGGTTGAGCTTGCCTTTCTTCTAATTGGTTATTCTGGTGCTGAAACCTAATTGGGCCTTTGTTGTATTGACTGTTCTACTTTAAATTTCAAGTAGTTGTTTTTGTCTGGAAACTAATGTTTTCTCAGTACAGTTGTTTTTTATGACAGACATCCCCCCCCCCCTCCTACTCCTAACCTTACTTTATTCAAACACATTTTCTATTGATCCTATTAAAGTCACATAGGCCTTTGGTCTATAAACCGTTGGTATATCTCTGGTCTCAGAGTGTCATTTTCCTCTGTTTTACGCCTGTCTTACGAAGGTAGAGTCAGAGGTCATGTACATAATGAAAATCACATCTCTGCTCTGTTTCCCCCTATTGCTTCCACTGCTTTCATCAAGATCCGCATAGTCGAGCAAAGCATTTCTCTGGGTTTCGTCCCTGCGGTTCCTCACGCGGCTCTCGGTTTGGGCTCAGACTGTGCGGATGGAGGCCTCCACATGCTTGCCTTGGACCTGACGCCGTTGAGGAGCAGCGCGAACACGGATGACACCTTTGCATCCCTCCTTTTAGCCGGCCGCCTCCAGAAGACCCTTAGAACGAGATGCGCTCTCGTAACCCCGTGTCTCCTGCTGTTCCCAGGGAGCTTCACGCTGACAGAGTTGGGAGTGAGCGACCAGCCGAGCCCGGGGCCCCGCCACCCCCCCCGCCCCGAGCCGGGCCTGCTGCAGCGGGGCTACTCCCTGAGTGCCGGCTCCGACTCCGACCCCGAGGGCGTTGTGACCCCGGAGCACGCCGTCCAGCTGTGGGGCGGGCAGGAGGTCCGCTCCCGTCGCAGCTCCGGCCTCTCCAGCCGGGAGAACTCGGCCCTCACGCTCACCGACTCGGACAACGAACACAAGTCTGACGACGAGTCAGGTAGGACGAAGGGCGGGGGTTGGGGGGAGGTGGGGGGTACGCAGAGGTGACTACAGAGCGTTACTCTGGTAATGGATGTCCTCCATTGTAATGTCCTCCCAACTGCATCCTGATTACCCGGCCGGTGCCATCTGACCGGGGAGGATCCGTCAATATATTGGGCTGAATAAACCTCTCCAACACTGACCTGGCATTCAGTGGTGCTGCCTGACTGCTGGTCCGATGCCATAATGGCACAGCTGCACAGATGGGGTGTCTTTCCGTCTCTGTGGGAGTACTCCCGGGGCCTGGTGGGTAGTAAAGCCGATGGACACGAGTAGACAGAGCTCCTGAAAAGCACATTTGCGGTTCGGTTTACACATTTTGGACATGCTCTTGTTCTTGACTTAAAATGAATGTCAGAGCCTCCAGGATTAGCACCAGTCCTGTGGAACCAGAATCACCAATTAGAAGTGTTTGTGATGGACCCAGAGGGTTGGAAGCGTCAACGCTGGATCCTGATCAGGATTTCGATCAGATTAAAGCCAGGACTCCTCTCTCCCACCGCACGCTCCTCTGACTGACAAAGCCTCTTACAGATCAGCTCTCCTCCTCCCGGCCTCCTCTTTCCGGCCTCCCCACTGGGTCCTCCTCTGCCAGCCGTCTGTCTGAAACACGGCCCGGCTTGGCCCCACCCTCACGGATGTCCTCGCGGTACGCTGCCGATGTGAATATTCATTCATATCCTCCCTCCGCTGTACCGCCTCAAACCTTTTTTTTGTATGCTTCTGTGCGACGATCCGTTTTACCCCCCCCCCCCAACTACTCCCCGCGAACAACCTCTCTCCGGTAATGTCCGGTTTTAATGGAGAGGTGTTGGACGGAGAGATCGGTGTTCAATCACGTGACGCGCCTTGCCAACAGAGGACACTCGGCCAGTCTTTTGGTCCGGTGGGCGTGGCGGTGAACGCAGAGAGTCACGGCGAATGGCGCCATGCTGATTTGCTACAGGGAATCGTCTAAATGGTTCCGCGTGGCAAATGTGCGAAAGGGAATCGCTCGTCTGCCTTTGTTAAGGGCAGCCCCGGTTTTTCCGCCCATAAAGGGGTTGTTTAAAATGTTTTTTAAATCCTGAAATAACCCCTACTCCGCCACACCCCTGGCATCGAATTCATCTTAAAAAAGATCCCCTGGCTCATCCCTGAAAATGGACGATCTATTAAAAAAAGAGAAGGCACATTAAAATGGATCACGCAGAGCCCCCTGCCTGATCCATTTTAATGTGCCTTCTTTTTTTTTTTATAGATCGGTCCATAAAGTGTTTGTGTAGATTGAATTGAATGTGCACGCAGCAAGACTCCAGACGCTAATGTATTCTCACCATGGGAGCTAATTAATAAGGACAGCGTCGCTAGCATTCGATTTGATCAAGAGACCACGGGATGGCTAGCGCCAGCGGTAGGGTGTTTGTCCCGGGCGTGAGGGCGAGGCAGGACGAGGTGATGGCAGATGTGAGGGTTCTTTGTGTGAGGCGAGGCAGGGAGATGTGATATCAGTAGGGTGGGGGTTCTTTGTGTAGGGTGATATCAGTAGGGTGGGGGTTCCGTGTGCGAGGCAAGGTGGCGGCACTGTCTTAGTAGTGTTCTTCATAGCCTGTTGTTTCATGGTGCCCCTCAGTTCAAGGGTACCTCTTGTCAAACAGCGGAGTGGGACAGAACCCCTGTGCTGCTGTCTCTGCCCCAGTGAGTCCCCTTTATCTCAGGCTACTGAGGGCCCCACACCCTTCCCACGCTGCTGTCTCTGCACAGTGGGCCCCCTTTATCTCAGGCTACTGAGGGCCCCACACCCTCCCCCACCTGGCTGCCTGTTTATCCCTGTCCGCCTGCTGGGAGCAGAGCCTCTCTGTGCCAGCCCCTTAGGGAGGGAGGCCCTGCATGCACACCGCTGTGGAAATTAAAAAGAGGTTTTTTTAGCATCCCAGCCTTAACAGCACAAGTGGTCTATTATTCGTCAACTTGAAATTCTCTGAAGCGGACATAATTCTGACTAGAGGTACATAGGTGATCATGCGTGGGGTATTGGTGGACATACCTCACCACCGAATCACTGTCAATATCGAACACAGCATGTTAGAAGACAGCAGAGTTTGTAGATGGCTAAAACGTGGTATGATGCTATTGATTTAATAGTTAATACACCAATGCATCGTTCAGTGAGACACTTAACGTGCTGACATGTTTTCTTTGTAATATGCCAATATTTGACCCTTATTTTCTCCTCTCCCAATTGTGAGTCAGCTGAATTGCGTTTGTGGCCTTGTTCCTTCTCCAGAGCAGGTGTGCAGGAGATCATCCCGGCCCAAGTGCCAAGTCATTCTGACCCTTATTTATCCGCTTGCTTGACAAGGAGGCTTTCTCTGGTGCCCCTGTGCTAATGACAATGCCTCCCCAAGCCCACACCCTTGACTGAGTTTGCAGACACCCGCCGGTCTGACATCCACCCGTCCAACCCGGGCAATTGTGACGTCCATCCAAGTGCATTATGGGTGTTTTCACTACACCCGAAAATAATGGGTTGTTAGAGGATCCATCAAGTGTAGGGCTGTACCCAACAATGTTTGATTTAATGACTTCTAGTCAAAATTGACAACGTGCCGTAATTATTATTATTATTATTATAATATGACCCATAAAATATGTTCACGTCCGAACCCAGATCAGACACTATAATGTCACTTAGGGTGTTTGTTCTTGTGTCTGATATATGAGAAGTGAAATCCAAGTACAAATGAAAAACCTGCGGCACTCTCCACGGATGGTCGGGCACTGAGGAATACACTGCATGTCGCTGCGTGTCAGTAGAACGAATCCTGACTGAAGATCATGGTTTGACAGGTGGATTCCATTGCCTCCCGTTAAATGATAATAATCACACATTTTACTGGCACCCTGTCTTTCATTAACAGACAACATTTTAATTATGAGGACACCTGTTGAATTTGACAACCATGTCTTCTGCCAGCCAGTCTCCCTCTCTGAATTTCTGCTTTGTGTCGCTTAGATCGTTCAATTAATGGAAATGAAAATGTCCGTGTGTCAGTAAATGAAAATCACGGGGCAAGTTGGCATTCACTTGTTATGAAACTCTTGCTATGTTCTATAGGACGCAAATCCTCCTTGAAACAGTGTTTCAGGACCAGCCTGGGTATGTGTGTGCATGTATGTATGTATGTGTGTGCATGTATGTATGTGTGTGCATGTATGTATGTGTGTGCATGTGTGTGTGCACATATGGGTGTGTGTGCATGTATGAGTGTGTGTGTGTGTGCGTGCACATATGGGTGTGTGTGCAGATGTGTGTTTATTTGTGTGCACGTATGCGTGTGTGTGTGATCTATTTGCTGTAAAGTAACCAGGCCAGGACTGTGTAGCTATAGAGCAGCTATGAGGGCTGAGAATCACAGTGAAACACCAATGACCAAGGAACACTGAAAAAGACCAGTTACATGTTAGTCTACTGTACCTCATTCACACTGTCTGTGTGTTGATAGAGATATGGAACATACAACCTGACCTGTCACATGTTAGCCCGGGTTTAGTCTACTGTACCTCATTCACGCTCTCTACGTGTTGATAGAGACATGGAGCGTACAACCATTTACCCAATCTTCACAAGTTCTGCAAAAAAAATAATATATGTCAGTAACTTAATAGTCCCAATCACATTTGCATCTGGTTTTGATGATGACGGTGGGAGGGGTGAAGGGACAAGGTGGGGAGGGGGGGGGGGCGTTTCATTTGGGGGGGGGCTCAGTGTGTTAAGTGTCCGGGACGGGCACCCGGCGAATGTTGGCGCAGCGTGACACGGGCTCAGCCAGGCGAGACGTTTCCCGGGCACAGGTGTGACAGGCGCTAATGAATACGCTAATGGCGGCCGTTCCCCTCAACGCCGATCTGTCCCACTTCCACCCCCACTTCCTACTTCCACCCATGCCCGTTATTTCCCGATTATTTACAGGCCATTAGCATTTGTTCTGTGGTTGAGGAACAGGCACCGGGCCTTTACTGCGGTCGCCTGTTGGGAAAGTGGCAGTGACAGTGCTGTGCGTTTATTTAACGTGTTGACGGCTACAGCAGAGGAGGTAATTGAGAATTGATTTAGCAATAATGACTTTTCATACGGTGCCCCCCGAACAATGCCGATGCCGACTGATTAACTCGCTAGACTACAATTTACCACTTAACAGGGTCTGCCCTTGTTCTTTGCCAAACAAAAGCGGACTTTCTAAAATGGTGAAACTGCGCCCTATTCGGGTTTCATCACCCCCTGCTTTTGAAATCTGATCCGTTGTTGTCTTCGAGCCCGTCGGATGTGGTGCCGGGAGGGCCTCGGCGGGCCAAATTATGGTTTACACTTTGTGGAATTACGTCCCCCTGAACGTTACTTTTCGTCATTTCTTTGCGGTTGTCGGGCTAAAGGTAAGGGGATGCCAGATGCATGTTGGGAACCTGAAAGTCTCACCACTTGCTGGGGTTTTGTAGTACCTCTAGCACGGCACCACTCAGTCCGCAGTACATCCCCACTTCCCTCTGAATACTGCTGCATGTGGAATTGAGCGTCGGCCGTTTGTACAGCATTGTGATGCAGCGCCATTGTTTTGCACTCGTTACTGAGTTGTATCTGCAGATACCCATAAGATGTGATAGTGCATGGGATGTGGTCCCAATAGGATGTGATAGTGCGTGGGATGTGGTCCCAATAGGATGTGATAGTGCGTGGGATGTGGTCCCAATAGGATGTGATAGTGCGTGGGATGTGGCTCCAATAGGATGTGATAGTGCGTGGGATGTGGCCCCAATAGGATGTGATAGTGCGTGGGATGTGTTCCCAATAGGTTGTGGGAGCGCCTTGGATCCGATTCTAATAGGATCTGGTTCCAATGGAATGTGGTTCCAATAGGAAGAGATGGCGTGTACAATGGCAATGTGAAAACTGGCAAGATATGACATGTATGATAATGCTGTGCCACACATGCTTTTACCAAATCATCTGGTGGCAGATTTAGCCAATACAAAAAACACAGTGACTGCGGAATGGAGGAGAGAAACCCCACTGCTTCTTTAAATTGGGTTCTGTGTTCCATCCTGAAAAACGGTGAAGTGAATGAAAAGGTCCAGGAATATCTGGGAGCAGCCAGTGTCACCATTACATTGAGAGTAGAGTCATGGCCGTCAATTTGTTAGCTCAAGATAGGCAATATGCTGGAGATGCAACCCGGCCCTGAACATTTGTACAATAGGCTGTGCAATGT
The DNA here is from genome assembly GCA_016801125.1 of Novumbra hubbsi. NCBI lineage: Eukaryota > Metazoa > Chordata > Actinopteri > Esociformes > Umbridae > Novumbra > Novumbra hubbsi. The sequence goes on from JACXGK010003824.1 coordinate 9,939, forward strand.
GGGCAGGTGGCCCTGTGGCTGGAGCCCTGGCCAGGAACCAAACTCTGTTTTGGTTTAGCAAGGCTCTTTTATTCCGCTGTACTGTGGTTTGCAAAATTACCGAAATGTCAAATGCTTGAGGGAAGGGATCATGTCGTCTGGATGCTAGAGTTGGAGGGAAGGGATCATGTCGTCTGGATGCTAGTGTTGGAGGGAAGGGATCATGTCATCTGGATGCTAGTGTTGGAGGGGAGGGATCATGTCATCTGGATGCTAGTGTTGGAGGGGAGGGATCATGTCATCTGGATGCTAGTGTTGGAGGGGAGGGATCATGTCATCTGGATGCTAGTGTTGGAGGGGAGGGATCATGTCATCTGGATGCTAGTGTTGGAGGGGAGGGATCATGTCATCTGGATGCTAGTGTTTGAGGGGAGGGGTTGTCATCTGGATGCTAGTGTTGGAGGGGAGGGATCATGTCATCTGGATGCTAGTGTTGGAGGGAAGGGATTGTGTCATCTGGATGCTAGTGTTTGAGTGGAGGGGATCGTGTCATCTCGATGCTAGTGTTAGAGGGTTTATCTTTGTGCGTGGGCTTGCTTTGTCTTTGTGCCCGTCTTTGTGCCGGTCTATGCAGTCAGAGGTCAATATGTGTTTGCTTTTCCTTCTTATTATTTCACTGTTTCTGTCTTCCAACGCCAGGATGCTTTGGTGATGAGGAGGAGCTGTTCGGTCACCACCGTTTCGGTAAAGGTTAGCAATTAGGGTCAGTGGTTGGTGTCAGTGGTTAGGGTCAGTGTTGGGGTCAGTGTCAGTGGTTGGGGTCAGTGTCAGTGGTTGGGTTTAGTGTCAGTGGTTAGGGTCAGTAATTGGGGTTAGGGTCAGTGGTTAGGGTCAGTAATTGAGGTTAGTGTCAGTGGTTAGGGTCAGTGGTTGGAGTCAGTAATTGGGGTTAGGGTCAGTGGTTGGAGTCAGTAATTGGGGTTAGGGTCAGTGGTTGGGGTCAGTCATTGGGGTTAGTGTCAGTGGTTAGGGTCAGTGGTTAGGGTCAGTAATTGGGGTTAGGGTCAGTGGTTAGGGTCAGTAATTGGGGTTAGTGTCAGTGGTTAGGGTCAGTGGTTGGAGTCAGTAATTGGGGTTAGTGTCAGTGGTTGGGGTCAGGATCAGTGGTTAGGCTCAGTGCTGCTCCATCCTCACACTTCCTCTCTGTACGTTGTTTGTGAAACCGATTTTCCTACCCTGCTGTGTACATTCACGTTCTTCGCCTGCAGTTGATCGGAAATGTCGATCGGTCCTTCATGCCATTGATTTCAACCCTTCTATTGTTGACACTTGATTTCATCCTGTCCTGGATATTCCTAGTTAAAGAAATAATTGCATTTGTTTCTGAAGTCAATGATTCTTTTCATTCTGAGCTCAGGTAAAAACAGAGGTACAGGGCCTTATGCAACATTGCTGAAACCCCCCCTCCCCCAAATATATACTCTGCTTTAACAATGTCAGCAGATTACAATATTTCTTCCTGTGAAAAAGTTAAGCTGTTTTGACAAAGACAAATTGAAACAAACCCTGCATATATAGGATATATAAGTCATCTGTCACTAATTGTACAATCATGTAAAGGCCATGAGAATAACCCAGGATATATGAATTATCTGTCACTGATTCTACATCTGTTTCCCAAGTTCACATTAAAGCATTAATAATTGCATACGTTTCTTTTCTCAGATTGATAACTTACCATTAAAAGGCAGTTTAACAGAAACATGTACAAAACGCAGTTGGTAGATTTTTCCATCACGATTATTGGCCATCGCACATTTTGTTCAGATACTCGTATTTCCGGGTCATCATGGTCCTAAAGGTGATCAGAGAGCCACATGCACTAGTACTCTGGCATTCCTGCACTTTGTTGTGGTTTCTGAATGCTACCTAAACAGCTAAAATTATTATCTCCTAGCAGCAGTGATGATGTTGGAGGTAGGACTGGCTGGGATAGACAGGAAGATTAAGATTTTACCAAACAGGTTATCTGCGGCCGTATTAAACAACTCAATTGACTGAAAAGTAAATTGCAAAATGATAGTATATTCTTCCCACCGGAACCCACGGAGGTCCGCAGACCACAGGTTGGTAACCTTTGCACTGAAGGAGAGGGCCACAAGGCGGCAGCAGCCGTGCCTGTGGTAAGCTGAGCGTTGCTGTTGTCTCTGATTAGAAGTCGTGTCACAGAGATAGATTGCTCTCTTGTTAAACCACTCAGTAGGAACTTCATTAATCACAATTCTTTAAACAAACCCGCGGCCAATTAGCTTCTCTCATCTGGAAATACCAGTCGTCAACGAATTGCTTCTCAGTCCGTCTATTTCGGGCATTTCACAATTATTTGAGCAATTGCTTTCACAATGGCAATTCAGCTGTGAGTCTGTGTTTGTCAATTAGTCAAAGCCACGGCCATATGTTGTTGCACTGGCTTCTTGAGGAATCATCTGTGTTGCTGTTGTGTTGGAAGTATTTGACAAAATTCTGGGGATTTAAGATGGGCATGATGTAGGCCAGACATTACACGTGTCACATCTCATGTTTCCCCTGATGTAGGTCATACATTACACGTGTCACATCTCATCTCATGTTTCCCCTGATGTAGGTCATACATTACACATGTCACATCTCATGTCATGTTTCCTTTGATGCCGGCCATACATTACACGTGTCATCACATCTCATCTCACGTTTCCCCTGATGTAGGACGTACATTACACATGTCACATCTCATGTTTTCCCCTGATGCAGGCCATACATTACACGTGTCATCACATCTCATCTCACGTTTCCCCTGATGTAGGACATATATTACACATGTCACATCTCATCTCACAAAGTGTCCGGATTGTCTATTCGATCACGGCCACCGCCGCTTCATCATGATCCAGTTCGGCGTTTCCTGCCTGGTGTAAAACATGTTTACACTGGTTTCTCCTTACATTGTTGGGTACTTTTAAAGGCACTTTGTTGTTTGTATCCAGTAGTCAACCCTCCAATCAGATGTTGGGAGAACACTTAGAAGATTTTACATTACTGTGTGTGTGTGTGTGTGTGTGTGTAAGAGAGAGCGAGAGAGAGGAAGTGTAATAAACTTCAAGAACACTGATAAGAAGCAGTAGACCTATTTTGCAATTAGGAGCATTAATAACACGGACTTGTATGGTTTATGGTGAAAACGCTATTTTAAAACAATCTGATATGGATCATTTAGTGTTTCTTTCCCAATCATGGCATGGAATTCACTGCTGTATAAGTAGAACCGAAGTCTCCCTTTAGCAAATGCTTGGCTTTTAGCAAGTTCAAAAAGCGCAACGGATCGGGGGTTAACGTCATGAAGGCATGCATTTCAATCAGAATGAGTGTGTGTTGTTTTCACAGGTCTCCGGCGTGGGGTGGATTGGGATTATTTTAGTGTCCCAGGGCTGAAGGGCACATCGCTGCCTCCACACACCCCTCAGACCGTACGGGGCTATTCTACAACCTTACCCGTATCCCTCCTCAGGTCACTGTCACCAGTGTATGTGGACCACTGCAGCAGGGGCCTGCTCACCTTTCCTACCGCATAAACTACCCTCATCCTTCCCCACGCTCTCCAGTAACGCCGCAATGCCTGAAAGGAGATCTTCAAAACACAACTGGCCGGATGAGGCGTGTGCCTGTGACGGTATACAGTGATAACTCTAATCAACATCTGGGGCAGGGGAAGAGGGCTCCAGACAAAAAACGTTGCCAGTTTTTTTTCCGGTGTTAAAATCTTTAATCCCACATTGTTTGGCACCTAATTATCGTGTGCAAGGCTCATTTGCGCTCTTTGGCACATTCAGACTGTTGGGGGGGAAACAATCAGGCACGTGCACATCTCCTTCACACTCATCAGGCACGTGCACATCTCCTTCACACTCATCAGGCACGTGCACATCTCCTTCACACTTATCAGGCACGTGCACATCTCCTTCACACTCATCAGTGGGAGGATGTTTGCTGTCACACAATGGTATTGCTAAACTGTCCAATTAAAAACAAAATGTGTTCTCCAGTCTCTGGCAAGAAGACTGGAGCTTTGGTACAGCTTCCCGCCGCGTTTCATTGTGCTGTCGTACTTGTTACAGTACCCCAAAAGGAATATTAACGTTGAAGAAGATTCAAATACAGAGAGTGGGGTCTTCTGGTTTTCACAGCTTCACATGTTGCCTGTTCGTGGGTCTTGGTTTGCCTGTAAAATAGTACAAAGTCTACATTTAAACCATGCTAATAGAGATTGAAACAACCTAGAACGTTTCAATTTAAAAATATATATAATACAGAATTTGACCTTTCCCGTTACAAAGGAAAGCTATGACTGTACACACTTGGAAGACTCGTCCCAGCCCACGCAAGCAGGATAAAGCAATGTCTTCCGTCTTTTCAATTCCTCTCTTGAGAGAAATCTCTGAGAAACAGCATCCTTTACATCATTTTAGTAACATTACCATGGGAGTGTTATGCATCGTCATGGATACCCTGCTCAAGTGGCCTACATTTATGAATACTTTGCTCAAGTGGCCTTCATGTGCATTATAATGACAATAGTAATTAATTTGATTAGATTTAGTGTCTACCAGCTGAGGTACTCAAAGCACATTACATACTAAGAGACCATCAGAAAAAAGCCATAATAGCCGGTCAGCCTAGCAGATGATAAGTGTTGTTAACTTCCTGGATAACCCTTTGTATTAACATTTATGTGGGCTTTCAGGCTAAGTATCTGCTCAGGTGAAAATGGCGTTATGAAATAGATGGGATTGATTGATAGTTGCGCCAGTTACTATGTCAACATGACGCCAGCATCGGAGAACATTTGCAAATCTACTAGATGCCTAACGGCTTAAATGCCAGGCTGCTGCAGAGATGCACCAACTGGATCTTAAACCGGGTTGCTAGCATTTGGGTTGTTAGCATTGGGTTTTTCAGATTTGTTTGCCCGAGAGTGCTAAACCAGCTGCAAAAAGCTTTTGTAAGCCAACGTTAAACCACAGTCGAAGCAACATTCAAATGTAGTCGCATATGACAAACACTGCCGGTAATTTATGTTTCGTCTCCTTGACCAGGATCATCCAATACAGAAAAACCCACTTCGTTCATGCAAACTGGGCCGCAGACAGGCTTGCTGGTGCACGTTTCTGTCTGCTCCTTTTTAATCCCAATGTGTGCTGAGAAAACATCTGGAAACTCTGCCACTGTATTTGGACAATTTGGCACCATAATCAAACGGCAAATTAAACCCAATATGCACTTCTTTTATAGAGCCTTGCCTGCGGTTGTGTGTGCTTAGGGGAGGGGTCTTCTGGCATTTTGTGATGGGATTTGGTGTATATTCTTTGTATATCTTGAGGATAGGCTTTGGGTAGGTTTAGGCATAGGTGTCTCTGAGGTTAGGTATAGGCATAGGCGTCTCTGAGGTTAGGGCTAGGTCAAAGTGGGGGGCTGGAGAATATTCTGTCTTTGAAATGGGGGTAACCTTGTCAGTTGCAATGATGGTCCTGGTCCTGGAGCAACATCAATTATGATGTAGGAAAAACAACACCATGACAATAACATAAGTTTTTTGTGGGGGACCCCGAGACCCACAGCTGCAATGTCGACCTTGATTTGACAATCCTTTATCAACGACTTACCCCCCCCCCCCCAAACCAAGGTTATAAGTGGATAAATATTCGTAAACCTGCTTCTGGTTCTAGAAACCAGCTACAAAAAGCAATATGAAGTTTCTCCATGGCTGCCTTCTATGACCTTTAAAAGTCAATTACTTCAACTTCTTTCTGTCACCTGGCTTTGAAGGAAATTGAGTCATATTATTACTCATAAGTATTACTGTTCCAATCGACTGAGCCATTCACATTCTGAAAACTGACGACAATTGCTTTTGACTGTCCAATGGAAGTTCTATGCATACTTCATTGTAGTTAGTTCTAAACTGAGTTTCGACGTTAGAGGACAACCTCGACCAGACCTGGGTTTGAACCAACACCCTCTCCGGTTAAGCAAGCACACAGCCTGGAACAACAGCACCGCCAATGACAGTCTTCTGGCTACTAAACCGAAACAGATTGTGCATGTGAACATTGACCTCTAATAGAAATCCCCTTGGCCGTGTTAAAATGGAAATTCAAGGCAAAAGTAAGAAATGAGACTTGATCTGAAGGAGATTTATACGAGCACCAAAGTGCCTATTTCACTCCTGTTCTACCCAAGGTTTAACAGCACACAGATTTCACCTTGTTGCTCTTGTGCTGCAAACAATGTGTGTGTAGGCAGATTTCTTGTTTTTCACCATTTCCTGCTATTTAAACAATGTGTATATATATATATATATATATAGAGAGAGAGGGAGATGTATCGAGAGGGAGATGTATCGAGAGGGAGATGTATCGAGAGGGAGATGTATTGAGAGGGAGATGTATCGAGAGGGAGATGTATCGAGAGGGAGATGTATCGAGAGGGAGATGTATCGAGAGAGATAAAGACATAGATCTCATTATATTGTATGTATCTTTTGATGTTGGCAGGGGACGAAATTCCCTCTTTGGGCCATGGTGAATTTTTTTTACCTGCCAAAATCTTTTCCAAAAAAATATCAAGCAAAGAAAATGTGCATGGTATTTGTGTCATGACAAACATGAAAACACAAGAACTTTAATTACCCATGGTGCCTTTAGCGTTCTGTTCACCCACCTCAACACCTGGTGTCTTATATATTTTGTTCTACACACAAACCAGTCCTGGATAATCCTCATTAAAACAAAGGGAATTTCACTTCACAGTTCAACGGAGTGGGCTACTGCAAATACATGTGTATTTGCCCATATTTCAAATCTATACCTGTGAGTTGACTCGAATAAAATCAAATCGATGTCATTGTGGCAGTAAATCGGGGGAAAACTTACATCTGAAAACCTGACCCCTACTCTCCCTTTGTCCAAAAACCTCACATAACTCCGTATCCTTCACACACACTGCTTCATAATGTCTTTCTCTCAAATATACAGCACCTCTCTCCCACTACTTAGTCACTGAGCAGAGATACTCTCAGTGGTCTTAGGCACCTTTTGGATGAGATCAGCTACTATGTCCTCATAATTACATAAAATGTTCCAAAATGCATTAAAGCGTGACGCCAGAGCAACGCCTAAACCACTGCACTCATTCATCAGGTGAGTAAACAACAGTTCTCTGTTGGATATTGTACATGCAAATTAGGCTCAGTATGGGGATTAGATTAGTGAGTTTTCCAAGTTGTGGTGTGTGTATTTCAATAGATTTGGAGAGATGATGTTAGTTTCTGATTTTACAGGTAGTTAGGTGGAAGATCCTCTCAGCTAGGTGGTAGTAAATTAATTAGATATCATCAGAAAACTGTCGGTGCTAGAAAAGAGACCGGAAAAATACTAACCCTAGCAAGCGTTACTTTGTGGAGGCAACTGAGCAGTTTCTGCTGAAAAATCACGTTATAAAATACTTTCGATTGATTTGAATTTGAACGGAGCAATTGCCTGCGGAGTTAGTTTTTCTCACAAAAGATGAGTGTGTCTCAGATGTTTTCTGAAAATGTGTCGGATCTTGGCTAGCCTACCCGCAAGCTGGATCCAGCATCTGGGTGCCAGTACAGAGAATATATTTCACCAGGCTAGTGTGGCCGAATAACAAATCCTGGGTTGGGATGTGTTGTTTGAGCATCCCTTGAAGGTGGGGTGAATTATCTCGCTGGTTTGTGTATTGCAGTTTTACAACGCAACTTGTAGTTCAGTGATCCGAGCAATTGTTCACCTTGCCTGATGCAGAGTTGCAGGAGAGGACCATTACTAAGTAGTTTTGACTTAGTAAATTGGACACCGACTGTCCAACTCTTGAGTCATTTAGGTTAATACAAGGGCTTCACATACATCCACAGACGTTTGCGCTTTTCACGCCGGACTTTAATGCAGTGGCAGTCTTCTGGCGTTGTGGGGTTGTGAAGGTCCTGCAGCTGGGAACAGCCCTTGGATTGTTGGACCTTTTTGTGTTGAGTTTGTCAGGTTGGGAGGTGTGACAAGACCAGACGCAGGCGGTGTTTCTCTCTGAACTAGCCTCCAGGGCTTGTATGTGAGGCGGTGTGGAGCAAGGCCCTTACATACTCAACACAAGGGGGCCCTAAAAGCCATTGACAAGGGCCTCCCTGGATGGCTGGCACTGATTTCTGTTACCATGTTCCATTTGCTGTTGTTTTGAAACTCTATAATTAAAGTTATTAAGAAACCTGTATAGCTTTATATATTTTAGACATTTGGTAGGCACATTTTCTAATGCCTTTAAAGATGCCGCTGTCAGACGCATTCATAACATTACCCTTACATCAAACCTAGATCAAAATCCTAACACCAAGACTTCATAATATCATTCACAAAATATGTTCATCCAGACAGCTATGAACCCTGCTTTTTATTTATTATCTAAATGGAGATGCAGTTTCCTAGCCAATGTTTTCTGTAGGCCTATGTGCTGCTGTGATACAAGTGGATATTTCAAAGTTAAGAAAAACACAATGACGAAAGTTGTCATTGGGAAAAATCCCAAATACACTGCTCAAAAAGATTAAGGGCACACTTAAATCACATGCTGGGTCTGGATGAACTAAATGTATTTAAGGTCAAAATATTCTCTGTACATTGTGCAATTTGTTAAGAACGAGATGACCAAACAATGGTTAATGGAAACCAAAATAACCAACCGACCGAGGGCTGGAGTCACACTGAAAATCAATCCGATTTGGGTTCCAAGTCTCATCACGGCTATTCATAAAGTGACTCGGTAGTGTGTATGGCCCCCACCTGACTGTATGTGTATGGCCCCCACCTGACTGTATGTGTATGGCCCCCACCTGACTGTATGTGTATGGCCCCCACCTGACTGTATGTGTATGGCCCCCACCTGACTGTATGTGTATGGCCCCCACCTGACTGTATGTACTCCTGACAACTTCTGGGCAGGCTCCAGATGAGACGGCAGAAGGTAATGCGGAATCTCCTCCCAGTCCTGGATCAGGGCATCAGTGAGCTCCTGGACCATCTGTTGCGCTACCTGGTGACGTCAGATGCATCGATACATGATGTCCCAGAAGCTCTCAATTGGATTCTGGTCTGGGGCCAGTCAATTGCATCAATGCCTTCATCAAACAGGAACTGCCTAAACACTCTGGCCTCATGAGGCCTGGCATTGTCCTGCACTAGAAGTTCTGATGACGGGTCTGAGGATTTCATCCAAGTACCTAACAGCAGTTAAGGTACCGTTGGCTAGCACATGGAGGTCTGTGCAACCCTCTGAGGATGTGCTTCCCCAGACCATCACTGACCCACTGCCAAACCTTTCATGGTGGTTGTTGTTGCAGGCAGCATAACGTTCACCACGGCGTCTCCAAACACTTTCACGTCTGTCACATGTGCTCAGTGTGAACCTGCTCTCATCTGTGAAGAGAACAGGGCGCCAATGCTGGACTTGCCATTTCTGGTGTTCTCAGGCAAATGCCAATTGAGCTGCACATTGCTGGGCTGTGAGCATACTGTCCACAGTCCACTAGAGCACGTCGGCCCCTTAAGCCACTCTCTTGGAGGAAGGATATGGAGAAAGTAATTGTCTGGGGCCACCTCCTGTAAAAAAAAAAACACTCACTTTATAGGGGATATCTTGCTGTTGCCTCTCCAGTGCCCCAGTTGTCACTTTCATTTGCACCAAAAAAGGTCAAATGTATTCACAATCTGTTATGCTTCCTAACTGGATTGATATTCCTCAAGTTGAATTGATTTAGTGTTATACTTTGTGTGTTCCCTACATGTTTCGGAGCACATTATATTGTCTTTAAGACTCATGGTTCAGTCTTGTTATTTCAGGCCCTGTTACCCTATTTTCTCTCTTACTCATGTTTCTTTTAATATTCAAATCTGTTTTCTTTCTTTAAATATGGATTTTCAAGGTTGATCAACCTATTTACTTAAACACACTTGAGATATAGGATATTTTCCCATCTCCTCCTTCACTCAGAATGACGCATTTCTTTAATTCACTCCTCATCCAGAAGGGTGAGGGGCCTTTTAGGTTCCGTAAGTTATCTTAAACTTCTGACATGGCGGGCAGAGGGGACGGGCAACTCTGAAACTCTGTTTTTTGAAGTGGATAAGCAGTGAATTATTCATTGACCAGTCACATCACAGACACTCAAATCCTTCAGGACACGAAGCATTTCATCTGAGAACATATGTCAGCTCTGTTCCGCTGTGGTTTTTCTTCAGAGACCGGGGGGGATAGTTGGCTGCTCTTTAGGGACAGGATGCTAGTACTGTTTGATAAGCCGGTAGTCAGAGATGTGGGAGGCTGCCAGTCTCTCTATTCTTTCTGTTTAGGCTCTCTGCTGTCAGATCTCATGTTTTTGTTTCTTAAAACACCACTGTCGCATCTCAAAAAAAATGAAATGCCATGAAATGAAAGGTGTCACAGGTGCAAATGTGAGGAGCCGGATGCTCCCGTTTCCGTTTAGTACTCAGACCTGTGAGACAAAAAAAAAAGCAGTTGAAAGTCAATTGTCTGAAATGCCCCCAAAAAACATCAGCGAGTTTGTTGATGAAGAGATTGCTTGGTCTTCCTGTGAGCCTTGTTTCTGTGGATAGGTGGCTCAGCCGATAGCTTCGATTGTACCATGTCGGATTGATACAAATAGGGTTGGTCATTGATGTGATCCGTAAGTGAATCATTTTAGTCCCGTCAGGGCCTACTCCAACTGTTCTTCACAGCTTTCTTTCTCAACGGAAAGCTTTCATACCTCTGCAACCTGCGCTGAGTCTTCATCACGTCCCCCACTGTATGCGGGGAGCTGGCAACAACACTTTAACATGAATTCCTGCTGCAGCATTGAAGCAATGATTAAATATGGATAGTCTGAGGGGTGGGGGATCTGCCATCTCCAATTCTGGATTTAGTGGGCTAGTCGAAGCACTTTCCTGCCCTACTGACAGCCTCCAATCATAATACTTCCCTTGTTTGGTGGCGGAATCTAATGAGGGGCTAATGGAACATATTGGAAGCTTGAGGCCTAATGATCCTTTCGGCTGTTTACTGAAGCAGTCCGTTGCTGGCGGTCTCCGGGGACAAACCGAGTGTACCAGCAGATTGTCGGTGAAAAGTACCGGGGGCCTCCCGGTTCCACACGTCAGATATTCCACTGTCCCTCTTCAGGTCAACTGATGAGCGGTCAATACCCTGCATGCGTCTGCAAGGGCCCGGGCTCTTTTGGAAAGTGACAGCAATTATTATGGAAATAGAGTGGCCTGCGAGAGATTAACCCGCCAAAATTAGTATTGGACTGAGTGTGGGATCGTCAGACGTGGGGACGGCGGTTGCGCTGCCTGGACCAATTGGAATCGTCGTTGCCCTTTGGTTCGGCAATGCCCGGCACCTCCACCTTTACCTTGTTCGCCTCTCATTGCAAAGCAGCGTTCATTCTAGGCCGTCGCGCAGTGACTCGAATGTAATCATCTCCATTTCACCGGAGCGATGACTCCCCCGCTATGGCCATGTACATGGCTTTCCTTTTCAAAGGCTGTACAATGGCCATCCATTGCGGCTGTCAGATAAGGCTATAGTGCCGTTTTACCAGGCCAGGCCTCTGCAATGCTATTTATAATGGGAGAGGAAAGAGGAGAGATGCAGCCGATGCTCCAGAGCCAGGAAAGCGGTCTAACACACTTGTGTGTGCGGACCCACGCACGGTTTATTAATGTGTGTTTAGCTGCTGTCGTTACACGAGGTGGCATAAGTGTGTGTTCTGGGAAGACACTGACCCACATTCAACGGGCGCACTGAACGAAATCGTAGCTGCCGGCGTGGTACCGCACCTCACGTGATGCTCCGCGCTTCATGAGATGGCACTCACGGATGAGCCGTGTGCAACGTCTTTGTTGATAAGGGGCTTGCCCTCTTTTGTTCCTCTGCCCTGCGGCCTCATCAGGAGTTTGAAGGCCCCATCGTCAATGTTAATCAAGGTGTGGTGATAAGTTGCACCAGAGTTTAAACGGCTTGTTTAAATTACCAAATCCCTGGACAGAGATTTGCACATATTAATATTAGAAACAGATATGAAAGCATAAAATGTCAACTTTGTTACACATTTTTCCATTGCACCTGTAGTTTTAGGAACACAAACCCCTAAAACACATGTAGACATCACAGTTCTTGCACTTTCTAGAGGATTTTTCATGAAAACGTTGGAAAATAATTTTTTGGACATCTATGGAGTTGTTTTGCACTGTGAGGTGATTTTTTTTATGGCAGGGTAGAAGTTTCAGGGACATCGAGGTGGTGATGCAGTTGAACAGGTGGGAGGGGGAAGACCAGGGAGAAATTTCAAAATGAGTTATTTTAAAATCTTGTGGGAAACGGACCATGCTGATGGATCGGTATTCTGTGGGAGTTTCTGTGTTTTCGTGACGCTTGAGGATCGCGTGGCATCTCTTTCCAACAACAGAAAAGTTAAGCAAGCTGGCCCCAGGATGGTCCCCTGTGGTACTCCTGCGGTCCACCTCCTTGTTGGTGCCAGGTTGTTGTATCGGGACACATTGAACCCGGTGGGCTTGATGGACCTCAACTCGCTCCACCTCCAGCAGTTTGGGTTTAGATTGATAGTTTTTAGGGGCGCTGTGACCTCCCACCCATCTCAAGGACGAAAAGGCGACCTTTCTCAACTCAGGAAAAGTGTTTGACGCTGCATATCATAAAGCTACTCTCCTGTTTCCACCTGTTTCAAAAGTGCTCTTGATTTCAGGCTGTTTTCAGGTTAGCTGTGAACCGTTCCGTTCCATTGTTGTCTGCAACTTCAGTATACTACCAGTCATCTCTGTCAGGCTTAGCGCCTCACTTCCTGGTTTTCTCCAGATTCATGGATTCATGGGGGATCAGAGGCACAGTCTCACTTGGCCTTAGGGAATTCACTGTTGCATTGGTGGGTTGATTGGTGTTGTAATGCTGCCTCTGTATTTTTTGAAGTACCGCATTCACAGTGCAGAGGGTTTTATTCACCTTCTTGTCATTAGTGAATACTGTGTGGCTGTCATTTCTGAGTATCATTCAGGATCTTTGCCTGGCATTTCACAGTTTCCATCAATCACTATACAGGCTCTAGCACAATAAAACCCATTTTAATGTCACACAGTTTCTCTGCAGGAGAGGATGCAAAGTCTCAAAGATCCCCTGTCACCTCAGGAAGCAGCGTGATTTGTCAGAAGGCACCCGGTCTCAAACTAATAACTCCCAGCCACACAACGCAACAAACGTGCAGCTCACACTGGCAGATTATTCAAAAAATAGAATTTGCTTTGCACCTTGCAGTAGAACATCCAGCATTGGAACTGCCAGCAATAGAACACCCAGCATTATTACAGCCTGCAATAGGATGCCCAGCGTTGGAACTGCCAGCGTTGGAACTCCCACCCTTAGAACACCTGGCGTCCATTCAACAGCCAGTATTTTAACAGCCAGCTTTAGAACCCAATCAGAATCACCTCTACGTGTTAATCTCTCCAGGGTGTATTAGAGCATTAAACCTACCACCCCGTGGCCCCCTACATGCCTCACCTTTCACACCTCACGTGGCCCTGTGAGCCCAGACTGTACAGATATAGCTGACAGCCAGCGATGCCCTGGAAAATCTTCCCATTAATCAGGTCACAAAAAAAGTACCCCCCCAAAAAATATCGGCATTACAAAAACCATTCAGTGGTGATTCGTCTGTTCTGGTGCCCCCACCTCAGAGGACGGGCAATGTGTGCCCTTGAAGATAGGGGCTGGCGGAGTTTCAGTATTGATCACAGAAGTGTGGAGTGGTCTGGCTCTCCTTGTACCTCCAGCTTCACACCTTTCGTCTCTCTTCACTTTTGATATGTCTGCCAGAACCCATGACGGTGCCTCTGTCAGGAGTCATAGATTGAGATTATAGGTGGAGGGGTTGGGGTGAGCGAGGGGGAAATACAACTGTTTCAACAGCTGTAATTAATATTTACTGCCTTAGCTGGTGATCAAAGTCATGCTCTGTGATAAAGGGCAACGGGTTTGGTTTTGATGCCCAAAAGTAATTTTCCACTATTACTCATATCGACTTAGTCGAGTTGGTTTGAAACATGTAATCAGCGGAAAGCTTCAAATGAACGGTTCCTTTTTAAAATGCGTTTTCTGTTATTACTGACCTAATGTAATTATGTTTTGTTGTAGATGTTTGGGGGGAAAAACAGAGGGAACTATAAATCAGTGGGTCCCTGCAAACCGTCGAACCGATCAGATACAATGCTTGGGTGGAGCTCCGATGGTACTCTGTGAATTCAGTACGGCTTGAACGTCACAGATCTGAACCTCATCAAAATACGTTGATGTGTGTCGTGTTATTTCTGGCACAAACCAGGCATTTTTTGTTCTAGGTTTTTGTAGGCAAATCTCTGCATTGTTGAAAATAGAAATGAAAGGCGATGACAAGACATACAAAGTAGCACAAACGGGCACGTGGGGAGGGTACTTGCACAATAGGTTAGAACATAGTACTTGTATCAGTGTTACTGTATAACTACATATATGGTTCTTGTTACTATATAGCTACATGCTGACTTAACTTATTGGCAAGTGTTTGTATAACGAACCCAGGTATGACTACACTCAGTTTACATGGCAATATTGATGTAACTGCCACATTGTAATTCCAGAAACGTAATGTAGAGTGTAATGCGAAAAAAGATCCAGTGTAGATACTGAACTGCGTGTGTAGATACTAAATGTTCTCTCAAATAATACCTGGAGACCCCAGATGTCGGGCTGAGTGGCCAGGGAGGAAACATCCTCTGTACCCTGGATGGCATTGACCCGATAGTAGGGAATGTGGAGCCCCTGGTTTAATGGTGATTGCCTGGCGTGTGTGCCTGCAGCCCAGCCCTGCCATCCATTTGTGGAGGAAGGGGTGAAGCGGGATATGAGTCAGCTGTGGTTTCCATGGATACTGTTACGAATTTGACAGATTCCACTCTTGCTGTCTCCCATCCCGGTCCATAGTTAATGTCTAAAGAGCAGAGTGCTAAATATGCCTTCAGCTACTGTCGAGGGAGATGATGTCCCTCGCTAACCAGGAGGATTTCTAGTTCCTTCCCGTCACGTCGGCTTGAATATGTACCCGGGCGCTGAGTGAGTGGCAGAAAACCACTTCACGTAGTTCAACTTTAATATAATGATTGTGAAGAAAAAGAG